>JAGFMW010000004.1:600000-841505 GCA_021030935.1 Astrothelium subdiscretum
ACCGAGCGTAGCGGGCTCATAAGAGAAATTCATCAATGTCTCCGCAACGTAGTATTCTTGAATGGCATGTACGGCACCAAGATCCGTGAGACGGGCAGGACGGATACTAAATTTTTTCGCAGAGGACATTATGTCTATTTGCGTCAGTGTCTACTCAAGCGATGCTGGGGATTACTTCAGGAGGCTGGACGATGGACACATCTATTCCAGAGAAGAAGAAGAAGTAGAAGATGGTGTTGGGTACAACCGCCGTGGCTGGGTAAATGAGTAGCCCCCATGCAAACGAACCAGAAATTGAATCATGAAGCCCAGAATAAAGTCGCTCAACTTCCTCTACAGCTGCTTACTAGGAATCGCATTATGGCACTTCGGCTCACCTTATGTGGGATTGGTCTTCACACGCAGTCACATTTCCTTGTACAGCTCCACTACGAGTTACCGGGTAAGTGGCGGGATATTATGTTTCATGGTTTGGCTCGCAAGTTCCTGCTTGCATTCGTTGCATCTACAATGAAGTATTCTGGGTTGTACACGTGCTTGATTTTAAGTAGACAGTCGTCTGCCTTGGTCGCTCGCAATGACAGTTGGAGATCTCCGTTTTCGCCGGCGGCTTTTCTTTTTGCCGACATGTAATAGAGCCGAAGTCGAGCCGCAGGGGCCGGTTAAATAACTTGAATTCCTTTCTGAGTCGGGTTCAACTCCGATCAGAATGTCGATCATGTCGGTTTAGTATCGATTATGCATCTGCCACCTCTGCCATGGGTCGCCTGCAGTTAGGGTTTTGCCGAAGGATATCGTCCGGCTACTTGTAGTGAGTGGTGACTGTACTCCGTACCACCCGCAGGCTTCCGGCCGACATCATCGCACGTAATGCACAAAAAATTTCAATCTGCTACCCAAGTACCGTCGCCGTGTAAATGGAGAAGACTCACTGGATTCGATCTGCCGGCTTGATGTATGACGCCAAGTCGGAAATGACTTAGACCCACCCAATTGTCGGCGTTGTGGAGCAAAATAGTAAGCATATCCTTTTGAACCGGCTTCCTCAACAACAGAATGCCAA
Organism: Astrothelium subdiscretum; assembly: GCA_021030935.1. Classification (NCBI taxonomy): domain Eukaryota; kingdom Fungi; phylum Ascomycota; class Dothideomycetes; order Trypetheliales; family Trypetheliaceae; genus Astrothelium; species Astrothelium subdiscretum. The sequence continues at coordinate 601,064 of JAGFMW010000004.1, forward strand.
AAAGAATCGCGATCCTTTCTTCCATCGGAAGCCCGCTACAGTCTACCTGAAAGACTGGAAAATGATTGGAGCATCTCATCCACCTCACAAGTATCGTACCTAGGATAAGGCACATTTCGGTTCCAATCATTCGGTATTCTACGGGTGCTCGAACACCAGTCGGAAAATGGCCTAAAGAAGCTCAATATTCCTCCTAACCAGTACTCCACCAGAAAGTCCTCACTGTACTTTTGGATCGTAGAATTTAAATGCCGCAGGGTGACATAGGGAACGAGCTGAATGAGGTCTCACAACTTGCTTTCCATTTAGTGCATTGTGATCATGATCTGAAGTCCATTGGACGATTAGCTGGGGCCCAATTCGACCTTTTGAAGTTCTGATTCAAACTGATCTTTTCCCTAGGGCACTCTCATCTCCTGCGTCTGTTATACAGCCTTCTTAATAGAATTCACGTCATTGAACCATTCGTTTAGGTCGTTGAAAGATCAATATTGGCGGCTATTTGCTTGTAACTCTCCGGAGTCAGGTTACGATGGCCACTCCTTCTAGATTCCCCCTCTCATCATTTTCGCAAGGTTATGAAAAGCATTCCTTCTCTTATCAAGAATCTCATTGTATGTATCGGGTGGCCCAATGGCTCCGATGACAACTTGATCTTTGCCAGATACCAGACCCTTGTATGCCTGGTCGACGAACTCGCTCACGGGCATTCCCATCGAACGTCCTTTTTCTTCGCCCATATAATCATGTAGTTCAGCTATATCGTGTCAGTACTTCCGTTACCTCTTAGGAAAGACGTGAGAGACATACTTTGGACCACAGGCGGCCACAATTCGATGATCTTAACCTGCGATTTTTGGACTTCAAGCTGCTCACGGAGACAGAGTACAAATGAGCTTAGCGCCGCCTTCGACGCCGAGTACGCGGGGAGGGTGGCTGCAGGAATTATACCAAGATGAGTGCCGGTACTGTCGTGGTCAGTAGTAGCTCTTGGGAAGCAATATACTTGCCCCATTTCTCTGCCCAACCAAAAAGGGCCAACATACAATATTATACTTGTTGGGCTGCCTTTTCTCATGAGGAAAGGTAGGAATTTCATGGATAAGTCGACGAGAGCGCTGAAATTGGTGTTGACCTCGGCATGAAAATTGTCAAGGTCAACCTTATTTGGCTGACCTAGACCAATGTGACTTTGAGTTCCAGCATTGAGAAAGACGCAGTCCAGTTCCGGGTACTGTCTGGTGATGCTATCAACCTTGTTAGTATGGCCCTGCCGGTAGTGTCTGTAATCTTTAACACGGACTTGTCGACGAATCCATCGGTAGCCTTTCTGTCACTCATGTCAAACACGGCCCCACTGGCTTTGTCTTTGCCGTGTTTGTCGACAAAAGCATCCAATCTGCTTTGCCTTCGACCTACAGCAATGACTTTTGATCCTTCCTCAATGAGGCGGTCCGCCATAGCTGCTCCGATGCCGGCAGTAGCACCGACTAACAGCACTGTCTTATATTGAAAGGGCATTTTGGACAATTGGTGAGAGCGTTGTAGTCTCGTGTACTGGATACAGAAATAGAGTGTCAAAGAAATACAGCAAGCTCAAAGCTATCAAAGGTGGCAGCCAGCTGCCCTAAATACTATCAACTCTCCCCTGGGCAGTTGGCGTTCCGCGAGAGAATACGAGTACTCAGCGCCTGATTTTGCAACGGAGTTATTTATCTCCCTCAAGAAGTTACGGCGTTAGGCGTTTTCATTCCTCAGGCCGCCGTGTTGAGCAAGAGGTAAAATGCAGTCCAGAGAAGTTGTCTAGCTGTCATGCAAGTCGAAAGGCACAGGGTAGCCAATGGTAAAGCGTGCTGATGGAACCAACCTTGTAGGTCGCTGTTCTCAAACTGGTTAGACGACTCTCAGCATACTATAATAGGAATAGCTAAAATCTTCGAACATGATTATTAATCAACATGGTAACTCGACAGACCGGCGAACTTCCAACAATCCTGTCATCCCTGAAGCCAGTGCGCCGTCAGATAGAACGTAGATTTTTTTCTTCCCAAAGTCCGCAAATGTCATTAGACGATCTAGGGCAGGAGTCGATGCCCGCAATCTTGCAACAGTGGGATCATGGTATATCGGGGGAGACCATCACGGTCTTGCCAACACTGCAGAAGAAGGAAACTTAGAGTACGCCTGATGCTCGAGAATAGTGGATCCTGACCGTTTCTAACCGGTCAAATAGTGCGATCTTGCGGAAAAAGCCTGCGGCCAATGCCTTCGAGGGAATCTTATCTGCCCCGGATATCGAGATGTTACGCAACTGAGGATCGAGGATGAGAGCCAATCCGTCAAACGGAAGATAGCGGCCCGGAGAGTTGACGTTCCTCAGTATGCCTTAGGAGGACCGATCGACGATAAGGCCAGGGGCGCCTTTTTCGCCCATTACGTATCAGGTTTTTCCAAAACCTACGATATTCTGGACTTAATCTATGACCCAGCAGAGAAACACTTGGCCGCAAGCGTGGACGCTGTCAGCTTGGCCTTTTTTATCACCCAATATCATGAAACAAAAGGTGCTCGAGTTGTCCAGCAGAGGTATTCTTATGCACTCCGATTGCTCAACCAAGCGCTTGCAACTACCGAAACCGCAAAAAACGACTCAACCTTGCTCGCCGTGCTTTTACTTGATCTCTTCGAGAAGATAACCAACAGAGACACTGGGCGTGCCAACGCGTGGATGAGCCATGTTAATGGTGCGCTTGCCTTAATAAAGTTGCGAGGTCATAATCAGCTCGCCTCTTATATAGGCACGCGATTATGCGTCAAATTGACCACAAACCTGATAGTTAGTTGCGTGTCAGCTAGCTTAGAAGCCCCCCTCGGCTTGATCGAGCTTCGTCATGACCTTGAGCCATATCTAGACAAGGACGATCCGAAGTGGCGGATTACGGGCCTTGTGACCAAGTACGCGAACCTGAGAGCTGCGATTCGCACAAATGCACTCAGCGATGCCGATATTATTACCATGGCAACCCATATTGATCATGAATTCATATTCATCGCACAGAGCATGCCACCTTCATGGAACTACCACACAGCGCATTTGGAGAAGCCTTCTGTGAAAATTTTGGAAAACCATTTCGACATTTACCCCGATCATTTCATTTGTCAGACATGGAACATTCTACGATCAATACGAATCATGCTGAACGATCTCATGCGAAAGTATTCTGGCCGAAGTGGATCGTACGCTGCAGATGAATCTCATAGTTGCCGCGAATCCCATGTGGCGACAATTACTATCGACTGCATTGCTTACGACATATGCGCATCAGTACCGCAGTTCACGCGAGTTCTGTCTGCCCTCCCACCTAGCAGTCTTGCTTTGGCTGTACAAACCCTTCAATGCCATACCTTACTCTTCCCGCTTTATGTAGCTGGTTCGTTTGCCAGCCCCTCAACAAATATTCGGCAATGGGTTATCAATCAGTTAAGCGATCTCTCGACCGATTTCGGCATTCGAAACTCCGCGCTTGTTGCAAAGCTCCTTGAGACAGCGCCCGACACATGCCCGTGGACGGTGCATAACTTCATTGGCAGTTATGCTTTTTCGGCTTGATCCGGCCCATTGTACAAATAAGGAAACACACCTACTATAAGCACCCTTATTCTGTAGGATTCCCTCATGTGGAACCTCTTATGTGGGTTTCTCTTGATGAACATAAACTTGAAGTTCTATCCGTTCAGACATGGATGTCAAGTATAGAAAGTGCCTGGACTGGAAGGGAGGCATCAACGTTTGCATGACAGCGCTAGGCAGAACCGCTGCATTCGGCGTAGCAAAGCACAGTATTCCTAGTGAAACCCCGTCACTGTTATGGAAAGCTGCCACCCGAAAGGGCAGCGAGAATTTAGGGATCTCATGTGCTTTACAGAGAGCCAATGCGAAGGATGTCTGACAATTCTCGGACTGATTGCTCGGCCATTGGCCACTACTAAACACGATCCTTCAACACGCGATAGGATAATTGCTTCAACGAAAACCTGCGAATGCTACTCAATTCGCCCTTGCAAGTCGACTAAAATGCGAAGTTATGTATTTTTATGATCTTGATTGGTTAGAACTGTTTACTTATTCATCGCAAAAATGGATTGGTCCGATTGGAGCAATTGCAGGTCGAATTGCGCAACTTCTCATTAGCGTCAAAGTTTTCTGTCTCATTGCATTAAATGCGTGCAATCACTCCAAGCTTCGATCGACTTCTGGTCCGTCCTTAAAAGGCATCCGATCTGGGGTGTCCAGCCGTCTGGAGACCAGATTTTTGCGGCTGTGCTTCATCACCTAATATCCAAACTTTGCAAAGGATCGGAGTGCAGCGGATTATGAAAAGTATCAGAGGCCCAGCTGAGAGAACAAAAACTCGTAGCCATCTGATATTGCGTTTTTGTAGCTTTCATTGGCGTCTTTGCAAAGATCGAATAAATGTGGCGCATTTTCAAGAATTGAAATTCCAGCGGGGATACCTTTCTCGAGCAAAGCTTCATAAGTACGTTCCGATTCCTGCCAGGGAATGAGGTCGTCTTTCGTACCATGGACAAGATACGTTGGTACGTGATACTTTCCATCAGCGATTTGGGCATAAGGGCTTATTGAAGCTATTTGCTCGGCTGATGGTATAGGTAACGTCAAAGACGAAGGTACGGATTCGTTGGAATCCTGGACCGCCGGGCTCGTGAGAGCTCCCAGAAGCACTGGTACCGTCTGGCCCGTCCAATTCATCCACAAAGCAATGCGCGATCGAGCATCTTCTGCAGTCATCCACCCTCCTACGGCTTTCTTCACAGCACGCACATTGTAGCTAGTAATTGGAAAGTCTTTGATGCCTTCTCGAACGGCGAAGATGGAGGAGGCTGTAGATTGGGTATTCTCGGGGAACTTGGGTTGCTTCCAGTGATCATTTTCGTAGTCTGTGGGGCAACAAAATGCAAGAATCGCTTCCGGGGGTTTTAGACAATGAGAGTGACAAGTCCAAGCTAAGGTCATAGCTAAATGACCTCCAGTGGACCATCCTATAGCAACTACCCTGTCTCCATCAACTTGTAGTCTGGGGTTCCCAAGACGGAGCTGTGGAAGCGTATCTCTTATCCATCCCAATGCAGAACAGACGTCGGTCATCGGGCCATCTGGGAGGCTGAGTTCTGGACAGAGTCTGTAGTCGATGCTTACAGCTATCAGACCGCGGTCTATGAGTAGTTGTGTCTGTTCTGGTCGTATATCCTTTCGCGAGAGCATGATATGACCCCCTCCGTGGATCATCAACGCTAATCAATGCTCAGTTCAAGTTTACTTTGATAGAAAGCTCCAGATTCACAAAGGGGTCTTTTTAGATGGAGACATGGCACATGACTGAGCAATCACGCCGTTTAGACATCCTCACTCACCTACTGGCCGCCGCATCGCACTTCCTGGGTTTGCCAAGTCAACGGGGTAGTAAATATCGGCGTAAAGAGGTGTCTCTCCTGCTTGTTTGTACATGACTGTCTCTACAGACGTGAGCTCCCCAACTTCCTCGTTTTTGTCGAAATGACTTTGTTGCTGTAGCTTTGTATTTTCTTCCTTGTAAGCAATAATCAGCTTGATTAGGTCGGACTCTTTGGATTTTCCCTTGCTCCAGTTGATGAGCGAGAATCCAGCGGCTAATAAGCTTCGTGACCAGAACTCTGTATCCACGAGAGCATGCGTACGGCCATCATCGAATTTCCACCAGCCATCCAGCAGACCAAATACAAGATCGAACCAGTCAAGGTTCTGTGTGAGCTCGATGAGACAGAGCAGTCCTCTACTTTGGAGCATCTTCTGAATGTTTCTCGAGGATCTTTTGATGTTCTTAGTAGCATGTATGCAATTTGCTGAAAAGATCAGGTGAAAGCTGCTGATTAAGTCTTCCGGAGGCTCCTTCTCAATATCAAGAGCTCTGAACTGCATGTTTTTTACGTGGGTAAACTTTCCTTTGGCCATCGTTAACATGAAAGGAGAAATATCAGTGAAGTAGTAAGTAAATTGTACTTCCTGTTGAATCAGACACTCGACTATGGTCTTCGTCATACCACCAAGACCTGCTCCGAGTTCCAAAATACGGAGTTCACCTCCTACACTGTTAACAGTAATTAGCTCCTGCAAGAAGCTATTGAGAAGTCCGTAAGCAGTTGCAAACATAGGCGCATTGGTATACACCTCCTCAAGCAAGTTTTTGCCGTCCGTGCTAGAGAACAGGAGCTGAATGGGGTCCTCAGTACCCGAAATACATGCACCTAATTTTGAGGCAGTCGTATTCAGAAGTTCGTGCTCTGATGCATGCTGGGGATACTGGATCAAGATGCTATCCAGAAGCTTCTTAGCAGGTGCCACGCTCAACTGCAGTGATGTCCGAATCCAGCCATTACTCTGAGATGCGATCAGATTCTCTTTCTCCAGGATTCGATAAAGCTGTGTCATCACGTTTTTATGTCTCTCTGCGTGCGGTATCACTGGAAGAAGTTGATCTGGACCCAAACTGAAGAGCGGACAGCCCAATTCTTGGAAAGCCTCCACCACATAGGCGACGACAAGCTCATTCTGCTTGTGGATAACACCCGAAGCGGAGTAGAATCCCTCAAAGCCAGTCTCACGCGCCACCTCATCAAACTGATATTCGATCTTTACAAAAGTCCGTGCAATACCAGTGAGGACTGGATTTTTGAGCCTGTGCGGAGATTCGGTCCCTCGACGTGGGGCTGGCCGAGAGTGCTGAGGCAAGACACGAGAAGTAGCAGGAATTTCGCCCGGTCTGGAGCCAATTTTCGAGTCAATAAGACCAGCTATTTGACCGAGACAAGCGTCCAAGTTCATGTCTTCTGGGCTTAGCCGCACATCGTACGTAATTTCAACTTCACGTTGAAGTTCTAGGACGAGCAGCGAGTCTACCCCAGCATCAACAAGTCTTGTGTCTTCACGTAGCTCTATCGGCGTATCTGAAATTTCCGAAATAGAGGAAACAAGATATTTCAAGATATCATCGCTGAGGGCCTCCGGCTGAGAAGAATGAGACGTTGAGACCGAAGAGTCGGACTGAGATACTCCTTGTGCTTTTGGTTCGTGGGTCCTTTTGTTCCAAGGCAGATGGCTTTCTGAAGTATCTTTCGACCTCTTTTCCTTGATATAGTGACAAAGGGATTCAACATCTTGGGATGTTTTCAGCCCCGTCAGAGGGAAGCTTATGCCCAAGGTTTGTTCGAATTCTTTGGCTAGTTCGTTCATCGCTAAAGAGTCCACACCAAGCATTTCCAGTGAGCTTTCTGGTCGTATTTGGTAAACAGAAATACCAGTAGTCCTATGAAGAATGTTCCGTACGGCAATTAAATCTCTGTCCTCGTGTAGATCTCTCGCGCATTTGCAATTGAGTACAGGCGAAAGCGTGGAACTGTCCTCTTTCCCGTGTGGCGAATAGACGCGAGGATCTGAATTCGAATTTACCTCGCGACTTGGAATATGAAATTGTCGATCATTTATGTATTCTCTTTGTGAGTTTGGGTTCACATTCGATAGAGTCTTCCTCAGTGAGCTTGTCGAAATTTTGTTAAATCGTACGCCCAGCATGAAAAGCACCAAGCGACGGCTCTTGCAGTCGTATACGAAGATATCATTATCGAGAGCGCGATCGCTAATCGGATGATAATTGGAATAAACTAGCTTGGTAGACGCATCAGTCAATTTACCGTCAAAAGCCTCCTCGCTGGCTTGCAGTCGTTCGATTCCCGTGCATACGAAAATCCCCTCAGAATCTCGTCTCTGAAGACAATTGACATGGAGGCCCGCTACTTGTATGAAATTGTCAACGGTGAGGGGGTTGAATACAGGACATGGGATTACGTCCGAAGCATTGCTTGGCATCTTTACGCAGCCAACAACCTCGCCATCGGCTGCTGTGGCAAAGTTCACACCTCGATAATAGTTTTCGTAACTCACAATCGGGCTGAAGACATCGTAGACCACAGAGCCTCCCACTGATTCTGCGTCAGCATTCGAGATCAAGCTTTCCAATCGTTGGTATTTGATCATGCGTTCGTAACGACGAAATTCATTCCGTTTCTGAGCACTCATCGTGGCTTCGAGACAAACGGTACCTGATACATGCTGTTCCTCTTTATCCATTGCGGATGAAATGGTTCGGCTATGAAGCTGAAAAGACCAGCAATTCGGGTGGCTTGCCTGCTTCAAGACGAGCGTAAGAACCTTGTTATCATCGATACCCAGAGGCGAATAAATATTGATTCCTGTCACAGATGGGATGCAAGCAAAATCGCCGTTTTCAGACACGAGGATACGGCCAGCTTGCGCGGCAAGCTCGACGTAAAGTGAAGCGGGACAAAGTGTCTGACCAAGGACGACGTGCCCCGTGACACATCTTCGGAACTGGTCAGTCTGACCGTCCACCAAGAACTCTGCTATTTTTTGATCACAGTCTCTATACCTCGAAAAAGAGACCAATACTTTTGATTGTCCGACGGCCGAGTTTGATTTTGTAGCAGTAGAGGGGATGGGGGATGTATGATCAAGCCAATGCTGTGATCGTTCGAACTGATAAGGGGGCAAATTAAGTGAAGAATACATATATCGCTCGGTGGTATGGTGAAGCCAGTATTGTACTTTTATGCCCTCCTTCCACAGACAAACAGTAGCATCACTGAGCCTTGAACTGGCGTTGAACTCTTCAAGATCGGAAGGAACGAAACAATGAGAAGATTTAAGATCAGTTGGCAAAGCCTGTTTGATCATGGCGATTATGGATGATTTGGATCCTGCCTCGAGCCAAACACATGAATTGTAACGTTTCGATATCCTTCCGATCGCCTCGGCAAAGTATACAGGCTCTCGCGATTGTTCCGTAATCAGCTTTGGTGTGATCTGCGTCCAGCTTTTACCAGTTGAACACGTTTCTACGGGTATGTTAGGCTGCTTGATGTCGAGGCCCTCCGCTATTCTCATGAGCTTGGCGAGTATACTCTCAGTTAACCTTGAATGGAAAGCGTGAGTTACATTCAACGGCTTGACTTTGACTCCATCCCTAGAGTTTTCCGAAAATGCAGCCACATGTCGGAGGACATCGATAGACGATTTAGTGCCGGTAACGACGTAGTTCTTGGGACCATTATAACAGGCAAATTCCAAATGAGAATGCTTATCTTGCTCTTTGGCGAGAGAAAGAAGTCGTAACGTTTCTCCATAATCGGCCTTGACTACCGCCATCGCACCCTTCTCCAGACCCCATAGCTCCTCAATCAGCTTAGCTCGACCTGAGATCAGTTTAAAGGCATCACTCAAAGAAAGAGCCCCCGCAACACAAAGCGCTGTCAGCTGTCCAAAACTGTGTCCAATGAGCCGCTCGACTTGTAGCCCCGAATCGATCCATGCCCTCGCACATGAATACTGGATGGTGAAAAGTATACAGTGAGATGCCACGATTGACGACTCAGTACGTTTCTTGGAAGTGGCTTCTTTCTGAAACATTTCAGGGGAAATGCTCGGAAGACAGAGTGAGCGACAGATTGAGATGCAATCTTCGACATGCCGGCGAAGAAGCGATGATTGGTTAAAGAGTTCCTCACTGATCCAGCTTTTGTCTGATGTCTGGCCTCCGAAACAAAGAATTACGGGTCTGTGACTTTTCGTTCGATTGCCGACCAACGAAGAACTAACATTCTCAGGTCTGCATGTCTCGAGCTGCGTGGTCAAATCCAGGTATGAGGAAATAGTCGTTACCAGCCGACAAGGGAGTAGAAAGTTCTGCTTGCGTGCTAAGTTGAACGATATGCTTGCCAAAAAATTGGATTCGTCTGTTGTGCGGATATCATGGAGAGATGCCAGCAGCATATTACAATATCGCTTCAAGCTGTCCGTTGAATGCGCAGATATAAATATTGGATGAGCAGATGGTACAGAGGACTGACTTCCTTTGCCGTCCTGGCCAGGGAGCTCTTGCGGAGGCCGACATAACAGCATTGCCGCATTGCTGCCCGCTGCCCCATAGTTATTGATAAGCACAATGCGGTGTTCGTTCTTCCAGTCCACAGTAGTTGTAGGTATCGTCGGGAGATTGGACTGTGATGACTGCATTCTAGGATTTAAAATCCTAAAATTTGCTTGCATTGGTATTTTTCCATGTTGAATCATCAAAATAGCCTTGACCAAGGCAGCGGCCCCAGAAGCGGCTTCAGTATGGCCGATGTTGCCTTTCACCGAACCCATGTACAGTTTTTGGGCCCGTTGAGGTCCGCTGAAGACTCTACAGATGCTCTCGAATTCGATTGGATCTCCTATCGCGGTTCCAGTACCGTGAGCTTCCACATATGACACATCATTGGTCTTTAGCCCGGACGAGGAGAGAACATTTCTGTACAGCTGACTTTGTGAATCTGCACAAGGTACTGTGATAGGGTCACGATTATCGCTCTGATTGACTGCAGAGCCAGATAGGACACCCAAGACGTGATCACCATCCGCAATTGCGGCGGATAGTTTCTTCAAGAGGACTAAGGCAGCTCCCTCCCCGCGACAATAACCGTCGGCACTTGCGTCGAAGGCTTTTGACGCTCCACTGGGACTCAGAAAATTGGCGGCTCGAAGGTTCCGGTACAATGTGGGGCTTGTGATAACATTCACGCCGCCAGCAAGAGCAGCGGAGCACTCTCCACATTGGAGCGCTTTGCATGCGTAATGTATTGCAACAGCAGATGATGAGCAAGCAGTATCGTAGGTAATCGAAGGGCCAGACCACCCGAAGTAATGGCTAATCTTCCCACTGATGAAAGCTCGAAGTGTGCCCAAAGCCGAGAAAGAATTAGGCTCATGCGAAGCGACGTTGTCTTGATAATCCACTGAACCGACGCCGAGGTAGCATCCGATATCCAATCGCGTAGTATGACGACTGAAATATTCGGCCGACTCCAGTGCTTCATATGCTACTTGGAGAGCCAGCCTCTGCTGCGGATCCATAGAGGCAGCTTCGCGAGGTGACTTGTTGAAAAATTGGTGGTCAAAGGCAGCGGGATCATCAATAAAATTCCCCCAATAACGTGTCTTCTTATCACTGTCTCGAGCAAAGGGTGGTATCTTAAATCTCGCTTCCGGTAATTCCTGGACCATGGAGCGACCTGCACATAGGGACTGCCAGAATTCGTTGACAGAAGCAGCACCCGCAAAACGACAAGCCATGCCAATGACAGCAATGCTGTGCTCTGGAAAAGCAAGGTTCGGCACCCTGAAAGATGGCTCTGACTTGGCTGGATTTTCGAGACGAAGATCGAACTCTTTCACAACAGACTGAGGCATAAATTCTACGTTGCCAATTGTGAGGACGAAGCGCTTTTGAGACCCAATCATCCCTTCAACGGCTTTGTGGATGGTTGCGTGCCAATTCGCTTGTTCTGCTAGGATTGACTTGACGGCTAATTCATGGAGAGGGCCCGAAGTGATTAATTCAGCATCAGAGTTGGATCTAAGCGGGGATTGAAGGCTAGCCCCGTCAGGGAATTGAAGGTCCTTATGAGCGGCACAGATTTCCAATATGGTTTGCACGATATCATTGTTGCTAACGCAGTGGAATTGACCTGTAAGTGAAATCGGAATTGCTTTCAGGCCCGCTTCGGAGAGTCCGTGAAGTAGCGAACCAGCCGAATCCTTAGGCGTTGTAATTGTAATGCTGCATTCATCTTCGAGAACTGATACATAAGACTGGCCACAGCAGTCAGCCGATTCATCCTGGTTATGCAAATTTGGACATACAGATGGATGTTTCTGAAGCACCTCCTCCATACCTGACCTACACGTCTCCGATGTCCATCGCACCACGTAACTCGTCAGCCTGCCCGAGGACTCATGATATGAGTCTTTCAGGTCCACAAAAGCTCCTATGCAAGCCGCGATCCGTAAAGCAACTGCAGCATAAGCATCGAACTCTTCGAGAGTTCTGGAGCATGAGAGAACTACAGCAGTCAGGAAGCCCGTGCAGAGGCCCTGAAACCCAGCATCTTTCACCCCTTTAAGTACAGAAGCATATGAGGTTCCAGAAGTGGGGCCCGCGACATGGGAGATGTACTGTGTGACATGCAGGACCACTGTCAGTGGCGTTAAAAAGGTATTCGAGGGAGGGGCTGATGCGATATCCTCGACTTTTTGTTCCAATAAGGATTCGAGCTTGAGCAGTTCTGATTGTCCTTGAATCTGGCTTAGCTGGGGGCAGAATTGCTCAAGAATAGGCCAAAGGTCCGGGAGGTCTCTGATCGCAGCACGGAAATTCGACAAGCGAGGTTCGCGTTCCAAGACGTGTCTCAATCCCAGCAACGTTTCCCGGTTAGGGAAGTTTGTTTGTGGGCCGAAAGCGACGAGCCCGGGGATATCCATTGTGCTCTTGTCTAGGATATTCGGATGACTGTTTATACCTCTTAATTGTATAGTTAAGTAGCACTTGTATGGCCAAGTAGTGGGAAATGTGGCCATATTCCAAACGCGAAAGGCTCGAAAGCGAGCATTTTGACTGCTAGTTACTCGGGACCTCTCATAATTAATCCCTGTGGTCCCTGCGATCCCTGTGGAAGACCCGACGAATGATCATCGCCCGAGATCGGGGCAGTGAGCTATATGGCTGGGGACGCATGTCTCATTACCGTAGTAGGTGTATGAGGAGCAATTGGGGTATGTTTACAAGCGTTGGACCTACCACAAGCAATAGCGGAGGGAATGATGCTTTCGTGGACGACAAAATGGCCCGCTCAGCCCAGCATATTACTATACTCCAGAGCTCTGGATGTTTGAGCATGATGTTGTTATGGTCTCATGCCTCACTGATCCCATCAGATGAAGAGAGAACGCTTTACGCCTGGGACTCATTAGTCAAATGAAATTTTGCCGCATACTGTCTGGTTACCAAAACATACAGTGCTAGCCATCTCATGCCGAAACACCTACAGATTCACGGTAGCTGATGTCTATCGTAGAGTAGCGCCGAAACGATGAGTAGGAATCACCAGCAAGCCATTCCATCAGGTAGCAACACAACGGCCCTTGCGTAAGACATAGGAGCATTACACTGGCGTTCATCAACCTCAGCATATAAGATGCCAAGGTCAAAGAGACATTGTGTGATTGTTCGAGCTTTATTGTAGTACGTACTCGGCACCTAGGTAGGTAGGTGCAATCAACCTCAGGGTGTGAGGGCATCCGTGCGCAGCGTCATCAATTGCGGCTCCAAATATTTTACCTCGCGCTATCCAATTCTAAAGCTACCAGCTCTTCATACCACGTTCTGCGACCATTGCCTTCCGAAACATGCTGTCTTGAATTTGGCGTCTATAGTCCGCTCAATACCACATCTGCTGCAGCTTCACCGAATGCATACATTGGACACTAATTATGGCACGCCAACGGCAGTGGCAGAACGCTCGCATCGCAGACCCTCAATCCTCTGACGCCCTTGACCCGAACCTCCGTATCGACCGCCTTCCCCATTTCGCACAATCCCGCGTTCCCGTGTTTTGGTAGAAGCTACTGCCGTATGCCTTGATTCGCTCATCTATCTCCTCATCGGTCGCATGGCTTGAGAGCTGTAGATATGTACCCTGGCGGTGGCATCTTACTCTCCACGATAGTCCGCTCTTCCGGCGTCTCCGGTTGCAAGGTAATTGGAATCAATGATCGGGTCTGCAGTGGGATTGCTGCTCGCAAGCTTGATGGAGCCACAGCTTCTGGCGGGGAGGAGGCACAGGAAGGGCGTTGAGATGTGCTCGCTATCGAACTCAGGGTCCCATTCTCGGCCACTGATAGAAGCATATGAACACAAATCTCAGTATCCCCGCGAGACTGACGGAACAATGGATTATCGGAAGAGTCATTATCGGCATTGATAGCTTTTTCAAAGTTGGGGTGAGGGACCGACGCCGTTGCGATCCATTCTCTGGGCAAACCCTGATCGAAATGAGATTTCATAAAGCTAGGTTGTCCCAAAGCCAATGCCTGCTCCGGATGCTTCACTTTCCAAAGAACAACCCCTGACGGGTGGTCGTGAATATTTTGTCCGACCGGGAGATCTAGCTTTCTGGGTATGCCAAGGGACGAAATCTGAGTCGCTGGACCGATCCTGGAGAGCATCAAGAACTGAAGAGACTTGATAGCGCCGCAATTCAAAATGACCTCCTCAGCGGCAGCCAATTATTGACCATCTACTAAGACTACCCTCCATGTTATCTTTGATTCCTATTCAATGTCAATGCTTGCAACTCTTAAGACTACCTCCGGCAATCACGCAGTCGAACGTCTCTCATCTCCACGACATCTTGACAAGAAGTCTTTGGCGCAAAATCTACAAAGCCGAGGCCAGTAAGCGGTTCAAGCAATGCATATTACCTGCATCGAGCGCAGTCAACTGTCAAGACACGTCTGAGCAGTGTCATCCCAGCTCCAGCATTATAAAAATCCGTTCAACGATTCTGCCCGAATACTTGATCATTAATGGGCCATTCATTAGTGCTGCTGGTCCCATGATATTCACCCATCCATACGGCTGCGGTTGCCTCAGATAGGCATGATACAGATTAGCGTACACCGAGTAACAGCCGCGTAACGCAGAGTAATTATAGACTCTCCTTTTACTGAGGGTCAGCTTTTCCAGCTTTAAAACATTGGCAACTGCTCTATGCCTACCTAGTTATGGATTAATTGAAGTTGGGGATTTCCGTTAATTTGCGTTCCGTCAGCATGCTACTCCATATTCGTAGATTTAATTTACTATGACCAGGGTTTCAGAGAGTAAAAATAATGAAGAAGTGTCGTGCATGAAACCAAGGCTGTGAAGGTTATCCATGATGGTTTGTTCGTCTCTTACTCTCAAGCAGTGCTGTCAAAGGTGGAAATTACCACGTTCATTGACCCGATAAGTCAGATAGCCTCTAAACTAAAAGGGGCAATCCGAATCACCGGCTCAACTTCGGCTTAATTGAGCTCTGGCTGCTCAGCCTCCTCTATTCCGTACTGGGCGCTCGCTCTAAGGGGCTCTGGTTCTACTCTGTAAGTACCTGTGGTGCCGCAGTAGTATCGGCCGAGAACACTACGCCATGACCGCAACTAGTTCTTCAGGATCTACTCATCGGCGATTTCCAGAGAACAAATTTGCAGCCGAAATCTTAGGGGAAGCAATTGGAAATCAAGATCCAACTCATGTTGAGACGTGGATGCCCAACGACAGAAATGATGATAATCCTTTTCGGGCGCTTATGGGGAGTCCTAACGGGAACGGGGTACCGTACTTGATCGATAATAGAGTAGCTCTTGGAGAGAAGGGGATCAAGAACTTAAAAGCGGCGAAGCTGCCTGGTGGTTGTCTACGACCGTATCTGCGGATTCTCCGAGCGCTACAGCGTCTATCTCGCAAAATTCCCCTGGCAACACGCGGAAAGAGGCGTAGAAGCGATATAAGACCCCGTCGTTGTAGCCTTTTCTCGAAGGTCGACGAAGTAGCGCAGCGGACCACCTTACACAGCGTATTGGCTCACGAAGGAGCTCACCTTTTTGCCATCGCGTCTCATTTTACTATTCTACACGCACCAAGCCGCCAAAAGAATTCGTCGTAATTACTCAGCGAACCTCCCTTTTTGACTGCGGCGATGCTACTCCCATCATTAGCATAGCATCAGAGGATGTTTCAGTTTGAATATCCGTGACCTGACTCCGCCCGAACGTATCTGGAGGCATGGGCCGCCAGTGCTGAGTGCTTATTCTACATTTCCATTCATCCGGGCGGAACACGATGCGGCGAATAATGGAGATGAAAGCCTCTTGGTAGCTTGTCGGCCGATACGAGCTTTCGTAAGTGTGCACCACATGCAGCCATGCCGTAAAAGATTATTGGCTAAACTGGCTTGAGTCTCTGCCATTTATGGGGCTGTGTAGCTGCTGTCAGAGCAGAATCTTACATGTATGTTCGCCTCGGAGTTGCACCACAAATCACGTTGGCTTCTGAGAGCTAGAGCTATTTTCTATGCTGTCACATCATTTCATTGCAAAATCTGACATCACTACAACAATGGGTCACGAGCGCCGCAAATGGACGCTGGAAGAGGACAGTGTTTTGAAAGACGCCGTTGAAAAAGGTAAGCGGTCTTGAATTGTTCGTTCAAGGAACCACTGGACATTTCGAGCTTCGGAAGATCTCCAAAATGTCCTCTTGTAGTACGAAGGGTGAGGCATCACGATCGCCGCCGCTAATATGCCTCAGCTAAATCCGGCTCTCGACCGGTCCTTTGGCATACTGTTGCCTCCAGTATCCCCGGGCGTACGAATAAAGATTGTCGTAAACGTTGGTACAATACCCTGGCTGTGGGAAACAACGAGGGTGTATGGACAACGTCAGAAGATGAAAGACTGTCAAGAGCCGTACAAAGACGTGGAACGAAGTGGGCGCGGGTCGCTACCGATGTAGCAACGAGAAATGGAGACCAATGTTCCAGACGGTGGACCCAATCTCTCGATCCTACCATAGATCATAGTCCATGGAGGCCGGAAGAGGTAATAGTCCTTCAAATTCCGACTCCGTTCAGCGCAGAGCATCTAATATCTTAGAAGGATGATGCGCTGCTCCAACGTGTCGAAGATGAAGGACGTAATTGGCAAGCAATTGTCTCAAGCCAGTTCCCAGGTCGAAGTGCCTTGTCCGCCAAAAATCGCTATACACTGCTGACGCGCAAATCCGTACCGAGGCACCCTCGTAAGAAAGCGAAAGCTCTGGACTATTCAGCTAAAGCTATGTCTACATCTCCAGAAAGCATAGCTGTCCCAGACGAACCAACCGTGGTCGAATCTGTTCAATCAAAACATAAAATTCCGCATAGCGAAACTGTAGAAGATGCTTTGGCGGACGGGGGACAGTGCCAGTTAGAGGATAACGCAAGAGTCTTCCAACAAAACCCGGTACTTGATACTAATAACGTTCCTTGCGCATCATCTTCACTTGGAATTTCCGATGCCGTCTCGCCTTGCAATGTCTTACCGCCCGAAGACTTCGGCTTACGCTTCAATCCGGCTAGCCCGCCTTCGCAACAGGAAGTTCTTGATGGGAACTGGTGTACGGATGTTCTCCAGGACCTCGATTTCACCAATTTCTCAAGCAGAGGTCGCGCGAGTAAGGCTCCACAAACGGATATCCAACAGCTTGAGACAAACACCCAAAATTTTCGAGCTCTAAATTCTAGCTTCATGACCGGACTCAAAAACATAGATAACGGGACCATGACTTCTTCGAGAGCCACTTCGCCGCACTCTTATTTACAAGGGAATATACTTGGCAACGAGGACAGCGCGTATTCTTCAACCTCACTGGAGCACTTTTCCAACCATCACTCGCCATCCAGCGTGGCGCCCTCGCAGGCCAATTTAGATGGCCCAAGCCTTCTATCAATGAGTCCCGTTTCAACAAATTCTGTGCTGCAGCCTTGCTTCTCGCAGCAAGCGAAGCGGGAGAGTGATCGAAAGCTTACGCAACGCGTCTACATCGAAGCAGAGTGCGCTGCGGACCAGATCGGCTTGCTCCTCCAAGCGGTTACATCCCATACCCGATCTGCCGTCATGCGAACCGGACCCCTGACGGAAGGATGAGTACCATGGTTCATGTCCAAGCATAGCATACAGTCATAATTGCTAGATTCCATCGCATCTACCTGCTTTAACGGACTTATGCCTTAATACCTGAATATTTGCAAGACAAAATTGGCCGAGACAGATTGAATATTCATTCTGTCCTGCAGGATCATGTCGATAGGTATTGTAGAGATCTATGACTCAGCATATATTGCGCTTTTGTGGGCTCGATATTGTCAGGATGTAAGATACGGTTTCACCTTAGTAGCCCAGTGGAAATATTACAGATTGGCCGGGAGTTGGAACGCTCGGTCCATTCATATTCTAAGTATTATTGCGGAATAGGTACCTTAAGGAGGTAAGTCTCGGCCGACGCCGACGGAACTTTAATAGAGTACTCCGTACGAGGTTGTAGGTTTTCCAACTACTACGTCACATTTTCAGTATGCTACGCAGCAATCAAGAACTGATTAGTCACGGCGTGACGGAATCTTGCATGGCTCGAAGCTTATCACAAATCACAAGTTAGTGACCGCGGTAAGTCTTTTCAGCTTAAAAACAGACCTCGTAATACATTTCCATGAATCTACAGCAGCACTCGACTTGACCAGCAAAAGGGAACAGACATGTCCTCGGGCTACAGGCGAACGTAAAGTTTTCTGCGAGAAAGGGCAGCAAAAATTTCAATCTGAGACCAAGTTTGTCGAACAACGGAGGAGCGGCTCGTAGGCGTTCAATTTTTTGATCCTGCCACTTATGGGCCTCTTCAACTGCCGGTTGGTCCTTAACTGAATTGCAACGCCATTTGCCTGGCATATGATTGGTCCTTGACTCCACCCGCAGGAGTTTATCTTCAGGATTCGAGGGAGTCACATCAAGAAGATAAAATTCTGATTCCTCGTCTACCCGGTCCGTTGCACTGCGGAAATGGGCACGTTATGAGGGTTACATACCGGATAGCAAAAACTCAGGTATGCTCTCCAGATATCTGCGTTGTGCGACAGGCAATTTACCGCTTGCAATAAGGAGTAAGAGTTACCAACGCTAACACAGTCTGTTTGATTCAACTCTTTTTAAAAATGAAGTGAATGTGCAGAAACCAGCAACGCCCCAAGTTATCAAGAAACAAATGGCTTTCGCTCGATGGTTCCGTACCTTCTAACTACATTCATAGATTGCCAATCTGCTGCGAAGGGTCGTTGCGCAGTTGCTCTGCCACAGCCACATATGTCCCCTTCGTCGCATCGGTTAGCCTATCCACCCCCTTCGGCTGCCATCCCAATTGCTCCTTTGCCTTCCGACTCGACGACCTGTTCTCGTGTAGGAAGAACGCAGACATAAACGGACCGAATTTCTTCTCCGCCTCTTCGTAGCTCATCGACCGTACGGGAACCTTCATCACCTCACCGATAGCTTCGGCCAATGCTTTAAAGGAAATGTTCGTCGAATTTGTACAATTGAACACATCCCCCGGCTTTGCTTTCTCTGCAGCAAGGAGATACAACCGCGCTGCATCATCTACATGAACGTCCGAAGATCGAACAGCGCCCTGGTCAATGTACAAAGATTCGCCGTTTGTAAGGCCCATACGCATTAGAAGCGATAGGAATCCCTTGCCACCGTGTCCATAGACGAATGGTGCGAGACGGATAGCGATGACTCTGATGCCTTTGTCCTTGAGCCGGAGGGCGTATTGTTCCGATTTGATGCGCTCGATGAGTGGCTCGTCCCACAACGGAGAGTCCTCATCAGTTTCCTTTCCCTCGGGATCGGCCGCTGAAACACCCGAACCGGAAGAAATCAGGAAGGGTTTCGCCGTTCCCTTCAGCCCCTCGCCCATCGCATCTACCGCTGCGGCATCAATGGCCAGGATGTCGTCGTAGTTCATGGTGCCCGAGAAGTCGTGGATGAAGGCTAGATGCATGACTACATCTGCGGCCTTGCTCTCGCGGGTGAGCACGTCGAGAGTGGTGAGATCGCCTCGGACAGGGGTGGCGCCGAGAGCTTTCAGTTTAGCATCGCCTTCCGGGGTTCGGGAGAGGCCGTGAACTTCGTAGCCTTCTGGGATCGCGAGCTTGATGATAGCGCCGCTGATATAGCCAGTTGCGCCTGTCAGGAAGAGGCGACCTTTGCTAGCGGGAGTAGTGCCAGACATTTTGGAATGATGGTCGTTGGTGAGACTTTAGTCAACAAGAGATATCGGAAATGAAATGCTGGACACAGCACAGAGGATCATAGATATGCGGCCTAAACTTGAGAATACTTATCGATTTAAATATTCACATTTACTCTTCAACATGGAGTTGTTGGTGGTGAAGCGGGGTTAGGAATACAACGTTCTTAACTCCTGCGGCGATTGCGGAAGGACGCCAGAAGCATCAGCACATAGGCACTGGAAAATATCATTGAGCCGCCCCCGACGGAGTAAAGGAGATTCCATTGGGTACCTCTAACGTTCTTGAACACCTTGTTCAGAGCAGTCGAGTAAATACGACTTTGGGCCCGACTTGTATCGGCTTTCCGGAATTTACACGGTCCGACTAGACAACCGACTCATATTCTGGACCTCCCTTTCTCTTTCGCTCCGTACAGGTATGCTTTCTTCCATTCTTATCTCACATCTTCAAGAGCAATTTTTATAAGGGTTTGAATTTTCTGGCTATTAGTTCGCAAGAGAACATTGGTTTTATTGACAAATGATGGAGGGAAAGACAGGGGGGAAATCGGAGAGGGGGAGGAGATGTCAACACACGCTCCCCAGTCTTACAACTTCGCTCAGGTAGAAGAATAACTACGCATGTCGTCCCGAATACCTAGAAAGTTAACGAGAAAGGGTTCTGAACTCCAGCGCGCAGCCGATTTCTGGAATTGCAGAAAAATTTAGAACATCAACGCGGGATGCACTATACGGTGAGCTAAATCTGTGAATGGGCACGCAACAGGAAGTCTGCCGTGGAGGCCCTCGAGGGACAAGTGAGGACCAGACATGAGGCACTCAATAGTCGATATTAAGGGAACCTGTGAGAGCATCGCTAATTAAAGATGGTATTAATCGCTGTGCACAAGCCACCAAGGGTCCCTCTTCGGGCGTGCACGAGCCTAGACACGCCAGGATCGCTTCAAAGGCTAAATTGTTCAGCCGCACGCTACATCAGCATCGTCCTTCATCTAAAGCCGCCAGTGCTGCGGTGGCTGGATTTCGTTATTCGCCAAGGCTGCATAAAGCACGGTCTACATCTATAACCATTTCTCATAGGTCGCCGACGTTTGCACAGCGGGAAAGCCACCCTGAGTGCCGCACCTTATTCGTCAAGACAGTAGGTAGAGCCATGAATTGTGACTCCCCCTGGAGTAAGAAAGTTGTAACGATGCTCCGTGAGTTTCATTTCTTCACCTGTTTTCATCTTTGCGAGTGTCTCCTGTTGATTTCTGCTCCTCGAACTCTTCGCCACTATGCGTTGGTCTTCACACGTCTTTGGGTAGGACGACGTGTGCAGAGAACCGAGACAGCTACAGGATGATCTCCCCAAGGGTTTGGGTCATCATCAGCTCGCTCTACCGAGTATCTGGGAGTGTGGCGCCCAACACCACTACTTCGGGGTCATCTTCGATTCAGACAGATAGAATCTCAAGATCTGAGATAAGCGCAAGCAGCATCAGCAGCGGTCTTGGCCAATTTATTCTTTCTGGTCTTGGCGGCGGAAGCAGCGGTTCTTTCAGTTCCTCCCTTCCTTCAAGTTCACAATATACGTCGAATAACTCGTCCAAGCTATCAACGGCTCAACCGACCATCACCAGAAATCTGCCTGGCTCTTCTGGCTCTAACTCGACCTTGACCAGCGCAAACGACACAGACCTTGCTTGTCAGGCCAGTTCAGTCTCTTGGTATCTCGCCGGAAACTCCATCGAAAGTAACTCGGCAAACTACTATGCCGTGTCGGAAACTTTCACCACCACGTATGCCGGCGATATCTCTTATGGAACCGCCGATGTCTACACCACATTGGACGGATTTCCCCACGCCCATGGAAATTTTACGGTCACAAGTACCTCACCATTTACCACGGCCTCAACTAGGTCCGAGAGCTATCAGGAGCTGAAGGACAATGTCTCATACCCGCCAGCGCCTGATTGCACGATTGCTTCAGGCGCATGTAGCTCTTTGTATCGGTCATATCGAAGCAGCCTTGGCATCGCACCTACAGCACCGATTCCGATCATTTACCCAATCCCAACGAACTCTCCCCAATGTTACGATCCGCAATCCGCAGCTGCTCTCAGTACCTTCAATGCTTCAACACTATCGTGTGATATCACTGGCACCAATGTTCAGTTGTTCTACTGGGCACCACCGGCGACAGATGGAATTAACGCAAGCGTCACAGCTGGCCCCGGCGCCGTCACTACCGTCTACAAGAACGTGACTATGACCTCACCTTCGATTTATCTATCGTTCGATAGACTCGAAGCCAATCGCCTCGTCACCGGCCACGAGAATCAGTACATTCCAGTTGGCCAAGTCTATACGAACCCTCCGATCGTTTCCATCAATCCGGCCGAGCTGTCGACACTCACCAAGACTATTTCGGGGAAAGATATGGCAAGTGTAGTGGACGAAATAGCTCATGGCGGGCCAAACTATCTGGAGTACGTCAGTCTGCTCTATCTGGAATACTTCGATGGTGGCCAGAATAATTTCTCTGCGGTACCGGTCAATAGAGCAAATATAGCAACGCCTGATCCCATGGCCTACTATTTGGGTGGTGGATGGAGTTTTACTGGGCCTCCAGGATGCCAGACTGGGTTTTCTCAACCTGAGTGCGGAACCATCTTCGATGATCCTTATCGAGCTCAGCTCGCCGTTCCCCGAGAGGTGCGCGATATCGACCCGGCGTGGGCTACTTGCAACCTTCCATTGTTTGGGGTCTATGATCCTCCCCACGTTCTCGAGCCGGCCGCGAGTGCAGCTGAACCTACGCCTTCGTCCGCACCACCACCTCAGTCTGCTTCTCCAGGCTCGCCAGCCATGACATCGCTTCCCCACGCTACTGGAAGCCCTCCCCAGCCCGTTCCAGTAACGGTCCATACTGAGAATCCAGGCTCCGGTGGTCTTCAATTGCCTTCGCCTACTCCTGCTTCAGCTGCTGCAGACAGCGACCCTTCTCACGGCGCGACAAATGGTGATCCCCCTGCGGGTGCGGGTACGGGTGCGGTCGGTGGTGATAACAATGGAGCTTCGCCGGGTGCTGGTGGTTCTGGAGGATCTGGCGGAGATCCTCAGGGCTCCAGAGGCGGTCCAGGCTCTGGGAATGACGGGGATCCGGGACGCATTCAAGGCTCCGGTGGCAGTGGAGATTCTGGAAACGACCCAGGCTCCAACAGCGGCCAAGGTTCAGCGAACGGTCAGGCTCCTGGTGCCGGCCAAGGTTCTGGTGGAAGTCAAGATCCGGGTGAGGATCGACCTCAAGGTCCGGCGGCCAATGCCGGTGGGGTGGTCGCTTCCATCCTTCGTGGACCTGGCCCTGCTGCTCAAGGAAATAGTGGCCCAGAGAATGTTGGTTCAGGATCTCATGGTCAAGGTTCGGCTGGTCAAAAGGCCAACCAGGACGGCAGCGAAGGGGATCCTGGGGTAGGAAGCACAGGCGTAGAAAGTCCGGGAGACCCAGGAAGCGGCGGATCAAGGATTTCTGCTCAAGGAGGCAATGCTCAGGGAGGCAACGTTCAAGGAGGCAACGCTCAGGGAGGCCACGCTCAGGGAGGCAACGCTCAGGGAGGCAACGCTCAGGGAGGCAACGCTCAAGGAGGCAACGCTCAAGGAGGCAACGCTCAAGGAGATACTGCCCAAGGAAGCAACGCTCAAGGGGTTAATGCTCAAAGTGGAGCTGGTTCAGGGTCTAACAACCAAGCGGTACCAGCAGCAGGCGGTGAACCTCAGGAACCCATTGCCACTGTTGGTGGAAAGACGCTTTCCTTCGGACCCACAGGCTCTGATATCGAGATTGACGGATCTCGTCTACCAGAAGGTGGCGCCACAAATATCGCGGGCACTCCGGTGTCTTATGGACCCGCTGGACTCGTAGCAGGTAGCGACCCCGCTGCTTCAACAATCCCCATTCCACACAACGCTGCTGCTGCGGCAGCGAGCGACCCTACGCTTACTCCTGTCGCAACAATTGCTGGAAATATTGTTCAAGCCGATCCCTCGGATCCCAACGAAGTCGTGCTGCCAAATGGTCAAACCCTCTCAGAAGGCGGTCCAGCGGCGACGCTCGACGGCTCCCGACTCTCAGTCGGTCCTGATGGGAAGCTCATTGTCGCGGGCGCATCTACCAGCCAAACAATAGCACTGCCGACGCAGGCCGCTGTGCTGATGGGAAAAGCGTCAGGTGCGGTATTTACCGGCTCGGATGGAGCAAGTATCACGGCGATCGAAACCACGATGTCTGGTCATGCAGAAGTATTGCTCGAAGAGCATGGCTCGATTGTCGCGTCGCTCAGTGTTGGCGGTGCGGCCGTAACGGTGGATGGTGAAATTGTTAGTGCTGGACTTGGAGGCCTGGCCGTGAAGAAGCCGGGCGAGCCACAAAGCTCGATTCCGTATTCGACAATCTCTGCCACTGAGTCTGGGAACGGAGATTCCTCCAGTGCGGTCCCGACTGAGAGCGGGAGGACCAGTGGCGGAACTCGTACGAGTGCAGTAACGGGGTTACTGGTTCTGACTTTTCATATCATGATAAGGTGGCTGTACATTTAATTAATGAGGTTTCCCGGGCATAGAAGTGGCGCTTAGGCGCATGCAGCATGGAAAAAGGAGCGTGTATCATAATCATAACACCGTAGAATCAATACTGAGTATATTAATGCATAGTCAAATTCGTCATTGAGACCTGGGGTGATCTCATCATGGTATGACTTAATTGCTGCTCATTTGGGACTTCCAAGCGTCAATCGGTTCCACTAGGAGAAGAGATGCTGTTGAAGCCTACAGTATGTTTTCGCACAAAGGAGTTATGCTTCAAGCTGGCTTCGTTATAGTCCCTTACGATCGAGATCATCTGCTAGATCCAGAAGAAGGAATTCAATTTCGTCTAAAGCCATCAAAACATTCGGTCTAAGGGTGATTGTTTCCATACCCATATCAGGTATCCTCAATCAGCCAAGGTCCCGCCACGTCATAGTCCGCAAGTGCAGCCTAATAAGTCTCTTTTTCTCCCCTTACTCCCCCAAAACCACCACCCCTTCAGCTGAGGTTCCCAACTTGGCTGGAAAGGGTCTTCATGGATTTACCACCGGTATGCTGATCATAATGAGGGCACAAAAACAGTGCCTGAGATCAGATACATGCTAGAAGCCTCCCACAAAGCGCAGGAGATGCTCGAGAGACAGCACGGAACGGGGCTGGAGCAGAACGCGCCAAGTGGCGATGGCGAGCTCGCGGATGAGGTCTGTGTGGGTAAACGGTGGACGTACGTACTGTCAGTGATTTTGGGGTCCGATGATGGATTTGTTCTTACCGAAGAAGGCGGGGAGGGATTCGCGACGGAGCCTGTGAGAGACCGCGAAGGGGTGACCTCCAACTAGTACAGGTGGCCGGTGTAAATGGACCCGGGCCTATGGGTTATATGGTCCTCCTGATCTGCAGTAGTTGTATGTTTTGGCAGCGAAGCTCTAATGGGAGACCAAAGAAGCTTGACATGGCCTAGGGAGGCAGTCGCGGTCGAGGGATGGCGTACCGAAAGTAATGTCGGAGGAGCTTGGATTGAACGGAAGATAAGGGATTTAGCGGAGGGTCTCCTGAACCTGCACCACGAGAAATACTTTAGAATAAGAATGAGAGGGTAAACCTGTTGATGTGGTACGTAGGTAAGATTGCTGGAATCTCTGGCGGAGCTAGAAGCTCGTGAAAGGTCTCGATCGCGTTAGGGAAGCCCGGACGCGAAGCACGAGAATAGACAAGAGCTATTTCCAGGTACGAATTTAAGTGATGTTCAAGGTCGACGAGCTGGACTCTTCCGTACTACAGTTCTAGAAGTCGGTATCAAGACGCAAGAAGTGAACAGACGCTGTCCAAAAGCCGTTCCGAAAACGACGCAGGGCCGGTGACATACTAAGTGAAATTCATACATTCAAACAGCTTACGCTGTCCCCAAAGCTCCAATAAGCGCATCTAGAGCGCTGCTTTGGGTACTTGCATTGGCTGGTGTAACGAATGGTCCAGACCAGATCAAGCTTAACTCGTTGTTTGCGTCTCGATCATTTGCCCAAATACTATTGGCATTATCCTGCAAGAATGCCTCGTATTTCTTTTCTGGGCATTCCCGATACAAGAGCTGCAGGTTCCTTGCAAAAACGCCCTTGAACTGGCTCCCATCCGCACCGCAGCTGGGCTCACAAGGATCATGAAGAATTCCATTAGCATCTGTCAGGTTGGCAATGGCCGCATCAGCAATCCGTTTGGCTACGGAAATGTAGGATGCACCGTTGGAAGCATCAGCACGACTAAGTTCTTCCAGGCCGCCAAGGATGACGCCTTGGTTATAAGACCATACGGTGCCGCCATTGTTCTGGCAAGTCGTAATGTTCAGTCCATCATTGACGGTGTTCTCCGCATTAATCATACCACTGTTTTGAAACCACCTCCATTCCCTTTGCGCCCATTGCAGGTAATACGATCCCTTGCCACGAGCACGATTGGCCAGGTGAGCACCTACCGAAAGGAAGAGCTCATTTGCGATGGCATTGACATAAGTGTGATTCTTATCCCACCAGATACCACCGCAGGGGGTCGTATTATAACTGGCAGCCATATCCTCAAATATTGATTCTGCGGTATAGAGATATTGTTCGTCACCCGTAACATCATACACGGCGATCCAAGCCAATGCCCACCATCCTTCATCGTCATAATAGCTGTTAAGAAAACCGTTGGGTTCGTGAGACGGCGGCTTTGGATGATGTGGAGGAAACCAAGGCCAAGCATTTCCATAGTACGACGATGGAAGCCAATTTGATCCAACGCTCTTCTGCATCTGCAAGTTATACACTTGAGCTTTCCTGAAGGTCTGTGGAAAGATAGATTTAGCTTTGGCCTTCACCTTTGCGTCAATAGCGGCGAGGTCGGCGACAGCAGTAAGACAATTCGCGCTGTTCCACCATCCTGGGGCTCATTAGTGCAAGCGGGTCGACATAGGCAGCATCTTCGCACCTGTTGAAGGGATCCAGAGGCCAATACTCTCGTTATACCATTGGTGAAGGGTATTGAAGCTTGCTTCAGCATCCGATATGGTGACAGAATGAGTCGTGACAGCTAGCAGGCTGACAAGCACCTTGATGCTAGATTTCAACATGACCGCGGCCAGGCACAAGTCCCATCGCAGGAAGAGACCGTTGAAGGCCATTGTCTCTACTTATAGCAAGCGCCATACTCGTTCACAGAACTAGTCTCCAGCTCGTTGGTAATGGCGGCTCCAAACCGGTGCTTTTCGAGAAGAAAGGGAAAGATCTGCCAAATCAACCCATGGCGGTGAGCCAGGATGAGTGACTTACGTCAGTGACAGGGCGCCTAGGGCGAAGATGAGCTGCGGAGTCTGCTTGAACACTTCACGTTCTCTAGCAGCGTTACTCCGCAGGCGAGCATGCGGAGGAGAACTTGCGGAGTGGAACTCGGGATGGAGCAAGGGGAGGTCGTTCGGGTGTCGGACTTGATTGGTCCGAAGACTCTTCTTTCCCCTAGACTCCCTGTCTGATATTCCTGACTGCGCAATGGATTGATTTATCCTTTCTTGACAGTTTCATGTTGAAATTCTGATCTCTTATGCGCGTGTGTATTTTTTACCTTTCGAGTAACCACAGTTGAAGCAACTGGATTGCGGCGCTTTGCCAATGTCCTGTGTGTGGTACAGACGTCCAGATACAAAGACATCTGAATCGTCAACATTCCCAGTCAATGGGTTGAGATCATCGACGTCGAACCCGGCCATCGTCAGCAGTCATTCAATGCCAGATGATATTTTGCCCATATCAGCATTTAAGTCCTCAGCCGACGCCAGATTCTTTCAGACGTCAAGCAATCTGGAATGGCCCTCTCTCTCGAGGGAGAAATGATGGCTTTTGAACTTTCTTCAAACGTGAATCTTGTGGAAAGCGCACAGAACTGCGGACCTATCATAAGAAACTAGCTGCAGAATGCCCAGGAACTTAGAGCGTCGAGCTCAATCTCGGCCCATTGATCGGAGAGAATGACAGTCTGAAAGCTTTCGAGGCTAGATACGTTCTGCCATGTGGCTGGACTTTGTGCTTCGCAGAGCTTATAAGGTAGAGACTAAGGGGATGTTGAGAATCCTCGTGATTACCGTAAGAGAAGTCCGCGGACAAAACCTCCGAGTCGGGAATCGATATTACCTTGCCCGACCTCAGGCACGGTCAGGCTTGTATCACAGCCAAAATAATTACAAGTCTGGTGCTTTGGTTTTCTATTACATTGAGCTCAGTCAAAGCCCTTCCAAGGAAGCAATTTTATTGAGGCCATGCTCCATCATTCACGAGAAGGCGGTCCACGGGTAGATGTCTAGCATGCTGGAGAAAATGGTGATCAAGAGCTTCCCAAGAACTTGCCTTTGAGACCTGCAAACTATGCGTCTAAAGAGTCTACCAATTGCCATGCCACTCCTCCATTGCCGTACTGCCAGGCTTCTCAGTCACGTCCATCATGCCTCTGTACGCGAACACTCTACTCGTAACTCTCTGCAACTTGCCGTGACGCACATCTCCGAGGACACCATGTCCCTTTTCAGGACATGATACTGTAGCTGTATGACTGCAAGCAGCACCAAAGCATTTCAGCCATGATATTCTTTACTCCGTAAAATCCAAAAAGTAACATAAAAGATCCCCTGCTTGATAGTCGAATCTCAGCGTGATCGTTCAGCGGAGACTGGTCCAGGTGACGATGTCCTTTTATGCCGTCCAATTACCGGGGCTTGCAAAAGAGCCGGCAAACATGCTGTCCCTAGAGAGGTTCGCCCAGCGGGATGAGCATTAAAATTAGGGCTTCAGAGCGTGTGTCATGTTCCACACTTCTCGCATTAGTTCGTCTTAAGCCATTACTCATTTTAGTTGCGTGGTTTCTGCTTCCGCCCAGGACTGTTTTCCAGCTCCATTCATCAATGCAGCGACACCTTCTGGTGATAATCGACGTTTTTCGCCTCTCTCGCTCAAGTAACCCGTGACAAATAGCCTCTCGTTGGGACAAACAAACTCAACCCCCGGATCTCTTCGAATGACATCAGGTATCGTGCGACATGGACTCGCTGAATGTTCCTTGCTACAAGTCAGAACCTAGAGAGTTGCCAACGCGAATACCCTTGACTAAAGTGAGCGATAAGCCGGTTGTGCCGAGGTTGTTCTTGTGAATACTTTTCTATGAGTAGGGTTCTCCACTCACACATGGCTACGCTACTGGTATGTAGTTAGCCAGGTTTCGTCATGGCACGGATTTAATAATTCGTTGCCATGACGCAGGTCCACTGACGTGTCAAGAAGATGTACCTGAGGCGCGATGCAAAGCTGATGTACTGGGACCGGGCTGATTATCTAAAGAAGTCATTTTGCAAACCACCAGAATGAAAACCAGATCAACGACCCGAGACAAATCTCTACGCTAGGCCGCAGAAATATCATAACTCGTATTCAGGAAGCTCAAAAGCATCCGCCGGACTAGAGGCAAGCTTTTCGAGCAGCTTATTCAATTTCGTGATGGTTAAAAATCCCAGGGTCGTATTCAGTATAGTGATGCCAAGTTTCGTCTCCGGGTTCAATAATTTCGGTCCTCCAGGCGCAAGCTTCTGGCCAATTTCTACAATCGGCCGCAAATTCCTCTCATACTCCTTGAATGCAGTCTTGTAATCGGGGCCGGATTTTGCAATTTCGCCGGCGAGAATGTATGAACCGACAAGAGCTAACGTCGTGCCCATGCCGGTTATTGGCGAAGGAGCATATCCTGCATCACCGAGCAAAGCAACCCGACCGTTAGTCCAGGCTGATATTTTGACTTGAGCGACTCGTAACATGTAGCAATCGTCCGCCGCATCCAGGCCTTTCAGCACTCTCTCCGATTCCCAACCCGCGTCCGCAAAGAGCTCGTGCCAAACTGCTTTCTGCTCTTCTGGTGTGCCGGCAAGAGCCTGCTCCATCTTGGGGTCCGAATTGATGATTGCAAGTACCACTCTGGTTGTTCCGGTGTTGTCAGGTCTAATCAGCATACATCTCCTTTCGGGTGCGTTGTACCAGCGCGCCCATTCGGAGTCGCTCTCTGAACGAGGCATTGAGAAAAATATCATGTACTGGCCCAACGAATTGATACAATCGTCTGCCTTTTCTCCAAAAGCAAGCGCACGTGTATTTGAATTCTGCCCATCTGCAGCAACAACGAGGTCAAACTCCTTCGTGTCGCCGGACTTCGCAAAGCCGACGAGGGCGGTGTCTTCCTTCTGATCAATCGCAGAGATGTAATCGCCAAATATATATTCCACACCCTCTTTCTTCGAATGATCGTACAGGATTTGCGCCAGTTGTCCACGTAGAACTTCAATTTCAGAAGTAGGACTCCCCGCATTTCCAGGTTCTGCGGGAAATTCAGCTTGGGTTTTGTCTTCTGCGTCTACAAATCTCAGGCCGACTTCACCAGTAGTGCCTCCGCGAATGGCATTTTCGACGCCCATTCGGCGGATCACTTCGATGCCAGCCCCACGAATATCGATGTTTTGGCCTTCCGTTCGGAGTGTGGAAGAGCGCTCGACGACGGTGACTTTAGCACCGGATTGGGCTAGGAAGTAGGCCAAACACGGACCTGCGACAGAAGCGCCTGAGATGAGAATGCGTAGATGAGACATGATCTTATTTGACAGCTTCGCGTAGCGGGTGATTGGATCTTGACGATGGAATGCAATAGAGAGAAATTCTTGGAGAGATAACGGTAAGAAACGTCGGGAGGTATTGGATCAACAGCATCAAACGTAGCACGCAAGCACAGCGCTAAATCATAGTCAATTTCCGGGGTACCCTCTGTTATGGTATCTAGATTGAGTGAGGGGACGAAGTTACCGTTGCCCGAGGATTGGAGCTACGCAGATGCGAGCGACTTGACGGGCCCTCCGACAGCCAAAAAGACGCAATCACCTTCGCATAATGGAGGATCTCGACAGATGGCGCAACGTATTTGAAGGATTCGTCGCAAAAAATATGTTTGCCAGTGTAGCCATATCGTGGAACACATGAAACAAAGATGCCAAGTCGACTTGCCGTCATTGTCGTCATCGCGTGGACGAAACCACCCTTTCGGAGGTGGCATGCCTTTCTGGGAACGGAAGTCCTGGCTTATGCAAACCGAAAATTAAGAGCCTTACTGGTGCAAATCACTAGATAATACCGAAGTCCAATTACGCGAAGCCCTTTCCTTGCTAATCTGCTTCGAAGGATACGACGGTCGGCTGGAGACAGATGACCATTTATTATTCAATAGATGAAAACAGCTAGCGAGGAATATGATGTTGAGATGCTCAATTTACAGCCCTGTCGAGCATGCTCTTTCGCCACAATAGGGAGAGAGGCCTTCGCCGCGATGCAGCTGTACGAAATATACTACCGCAATTGTTTCACATTTGTCTGGCGATTTAATACCAACCTCTCAATGCCCTATATCAGTAGAATTAAGGCTTATTTATATAGAAAATCGAATTTCTGCTTGAACGGATGGGGCACCTTGGTGGACATCTTATCCATGGAAACGTGTTATTCCTTCGGCTGTTGATGTCGCCGCGCACGGACGTTTTTTGTATGGGATTTCACCCATAGGACGTTCAGAAATTTAATATACAGTAGTTACGGCTTGATTTTGGCATATTGGAAGCTGTGTGCTTCAGGAATAGTACAATTTTAAGGAGTTGAGTTGTTCAAATACTGCCTGATCGCCGAATACGCGGCAACATCAGCAGCCAAAGGGATAGTTTATTGAAGACCACGTCACTGGTTACGAGGTGCTAAGTAATAACCCTTTCATTGCGTACAGAGGCAGCTCTTAAATATTCAACCAATGTCAGTAGAATTTGCAGAATCCTAAAAAACTGACTCGACTTTGTCTAATCATTGGAAGAATTACCCTTGACTTGTGCTACAAATATGCATCCAGATGGCGCCGAGGTCTCCTTTCAAATGAAAATTCCTCCCATCCGCTGCCATCAATGAAGAGCATCGTGGAAGAGCATGGCTTCAGTTCAATTGAATATCCATATGAGGAAGCCGGAAGTGTAGACGCCGTAGACGAAAATCGGCTTCCACAGTAGGTCCTTTGCAGTTGCAAGGGAGTCTTGTGATGTCCAAGCTTATAGTCGAATCTCTAAGCTTATCTGAACCCGGCTGAAAAATGTCAGCATTCACACATTCGTCTCTTCAGAGACTCATTCCGGGTGTTTTTTTTCATCAATGAGGAGCAAAGATGAGAGTGGTAGAGTTCTGCCAGGTTCCAGAGCAATGGTTGGCTCCAGATAGCCCTCATCTCCTTCTTACCTTGAATTCCATGCCTCCTTGTGCTGGATCTATTATCGTTGAAGTCCAAGCTGGCTCCATAAAATGCTATCAATTCTTTCTCCGAAGATATCGAGCACCTGCAGCTCCCATCAGTGTGGTATCGTGCAATCGTGGCTCGCAGCGTCTTTACTTGGCATCAGCTCAACCATATCAGCATTTTTCTGCTCACGCTTCGACACCCGGCCGTACCTGTCTGTTATATTCCAACTTTTCTCCGGTTTCCCTCTTCCAATTCATCCTGGAAGCACAGAGAGCCGGGATAATGATGGGTCGCCAAATATTCGAAATTCAAGGGCCTATTGAGGTCTTCTCGTAAAACCGCTAAATTTATGAGTTAATCTGGGCACATCAAGTTATCAGGGCGTCTTCCAGGATTTCGACATTATTCCCTGATGCCGTTGTGATAGGATGCTTCTTGGTCGCATGGAAGATATCCGGGCGTTCCCCATTCGTAAGGCTCATTAGCTCGTTTATTAATTCCTCAGAGCTCCAAGGCCTGTGTTGATCGCTCCGGTCAGCCTCCGGAGGCTTTCAGAAGTAACATGGAGAATGCCTGGCCTTGATAGATTATTGCAACTTCAGATAAGAACAGCCTTGCGCTCCCGTCTGAACTATTTTCTAGATGAGGTACAGCGCACAAGCATGTTGGTGATAAAAATGGCACGGAAAGAAACTTTCAACAAACACAACTTCTCATTTTCTGCGTTAGCAAACACTTGAGTCGTGGAAATCTCTGCTCGGCGCGTGAGAACGAGAGTGGTACATTATTTCTAGACAAAAAAAAAAAAAAAAAAGCTAACGCTGTGTTCTTAAAGTGAGTCTACGAGCTGTGTATAGTGAAACTTGCTCTCCCCGAGAGGATCACAATCGATCACTTCCATGTCGCCAGGAGTCGTGAGAGAAGGAAATAAAAGGGTCGTTCGTCGGATGTGATCAACGTCTACACATCGAAGTGATAGATAGAGTATGCGAGTCCACGAAAGTTAACCATATGATCATAAGAGCTTGATAGCTATCCGTCCCATCGTTCAACTGCGTGTGAAATAAACTCTTCCTAGTATTTGAGTATTTTTGCAGGATGAAATAACTTTTGCAGGGGCAATCTCAAGGTATCGTACGGAAATAATACCATACAGTGTTCTTGTTCCAATACTTTGTCCTACTGTGAAATTGTGGATAGCTGGCGAGTCAAGTGTTGGCGGGTACAAAATTGCGATCTGGTCAGGTTTTGACCGGCGAGTAGGCAATTAAGTCCTTTCGACGATGCTTCCCGCGGTGAGAGCGTTGGAATCCAAAGAGAGTTTGTTTTGGTGTTTGCAACACAACAAACCAGCAGGGAATCTCTAGAATAATAAAGGAGTGTTCGATGAGGTGCCAAGAACGGCAAAAGCTCCGAGCGCATTAGCGGTATCCTCTGACAAATGATATGCGTCAGGCAGCAGGAAGGGAAATAAGCAAGCCGCCAAAGTCTTGGTATTGTCTCACGGGGCCGAAGGCTGAGCAAGTACAAGCGCTTCAAGGATTTGAAGGGGCCAAATTTCCAACGTCAGACAGAGTAGAAGTAAGGGAGAAAGCGCGAGACAAACTGCGTGAGAATGTCGCATTATTCTACATCGTGTCCAGAGGCCACGTCGAAATGGAATATTGCTAAACACCGGAACACGTTGGAGATATCTGCTTCAGAATGGTGGTGAGAGAATGTTGTCGGGCCAGCGCCGGGGTGCTGGGTTGGCTTTGCCAAGGTCTCGGCGTGGCTGAAGGACTCGCCCTAGGCCTGAAAGTGAATAGCGGAAGGTTGCCATCACTGCAGGATACGAGCAAACGTGCATCGCATACTGTATACCTCTTCACTGCACAACATAATACTGAACGAGCATGCTACCATCCAGTCCCATGCATGATGACACGGGTTCGACCCAAAGGAAGCATGAACGGCCGACTCGAGAAGACGCGCCACCGATTAACCGCAGACCTTGTACAGAGGATCAATTATCACTTGCTTTGCCAGATCATGCCTTGGAAATTTCCTTATCATCAATCAGTGACTTTTCAACAGGTTGGGCCCCCGACTTAATCCGAAGCGACACAAAAACT
Source organism: Astrothelium subdiscretum (assembly GCA_021030935.1). Lineage (NCBI taxonomy): Eukaryota > Fungi > Ascomycota > Dothideomycetes > Trypetheliales > Trypetheliaceae > Astrothelium > Astrothelium subdiscretum. Next base: position 635,394 of record JAGFMW010000004.1, read on the forward strand.
GGCATTTTAAGGCCTTAGCGGTTCGTCGACCACACCGGATTGTTTTTACGGAATATTAAAGCGGCCGTTTGCCTGGCTTAAATTACCACTTCGTTGGATGTCTGCTCACGTCCCAACACAATCCCAGCTTACTATTAGCGCAGCCAACCTTAGCCTGGAGTTTGCTTACTTGACCTGTCCTTTGGTTGCACCGCCTGGATTCAGTGGATTCGCCGGAGCCGAGCTCGACGTCATTTTTAACACGAGCTGACCGTACCGCCGTGGCACCATAGCCACCGATAGCTTTAATCTACCCGATCCGCTAACCTTTCTCTTGGGTCTGATCTTACGGATACTTCTACTATAGTCTTGGCGCTCCCACCTGACAAACCACTGACCGTCCTTCTCGACTTCTTACATCGAAATCCAAACCCAGAAGTTCTTTTTTCTTCGTTGCGTTTCATTCATTCACTATGTTGGAGAATAGGAGTCTCATGCGACATGTCGATAACGAGTCTATCCACGATGATACAGAACTATCCACGCCCGAGGATGTAGAGATCGCACAACGATTTTCGAAGTCACGGCCCCGAAGATGGATACATTCAAAGCTATTTCAGCGAAGTTCTCTTTGTTGGATCCTTGTTCTCATACTCGGCATCGGCCTACTATCATATACCTGGGATGAATTAGCCAAATCACAAAGGGCACTTCTTCGGTTATCCGCAAAGCAAGACGACCTTATTTATTCTCAATCGCATAGACAGAATGCCACGGAGCTTATCAGGGCCAAACCTTCGGGCGTCACTGTCATCGGCGCTGTCTTCTGTACGTATTCACTGTCTGTCATGAAACCAGAACCGAGCTGACTGAGCCTATGATAGATGGCCGGCGACAATATGTAGACATACTGGACTGCTACCTTCAACGCAATCTTGTGCGCAACGGCGGATACCTAGACGAGGTTCACTTTCTTAGCCATACCGATAGGCAAGAGGATATTGACTGGCTCAAAGAGCTCGTCAACAAGACTCCGGGATACAAATTCGTCGCAACCAAGGGCCACTTTGGTAACGTGTGGAAGCAGCACGTCTCCGATGCAGACACGTTGTATATTAAAATAGACGATGATGTTGTCAGTATTCCCAAGGTCCGCGGTTGAGTTTCCTTCATTGACATTCCATAGACCTATATCAATGATAACGCGATTCCTCGAATGGTCCACACTCTCATCGACCATCCCGAGTCCTACGCTATCTCGGCGAACGCTATCAATAGCCCGGAAGGCCACTGGCTTCACTACCACACTAATGCAATCGTACCGTATCTCCCGGAACCCAAGGACCCCCACATCTCTCGCGAGAAACAGCTAACTTCCTGGCGCCCATCCGATCTCCCGGACTACCCTGATGTACCTATCCCTGATCACTTCGACATGGATTCACTTCCACCCTACGAAAATCATCGGTGGTTACCACTCCCGAAAACTTCGAAGAATCTCCATAAGACACCCATCCATGCGGCACAATACGAATGGGCGGGCATCGCATTGCGGAGCTGGCAATTGGCTAGTCAACAGCACGCTTCTTTCTTTTCCAACGTCGAAGCCGGAACTCTGAATCGGTACTTTTTCGGTGACGAGAAAGGGGTTTGGAACATGCAAAACTACCGATACTCTATCAACTTCATCGCCATCTGGGGTAGTACGATCAAGTCTTCAGATATTTCAGCAAGTGATGAACACGATATCGCGGTTAAGAATCCAGAACAATTAGGCCGACCGCTTCTCATTGACAGCCATGCCCTGGTAACTCATTTCAGTTTCGGGCCGCAGCACGAGCAGTTGCTGAAAACCGATTTCCTGGATCGGTACCGGGCTTACGCAAATGAGATGGTTTGCGGGAAAGATAATCAAAAGGTGCCGTTTGAAGAGCCCATATTATGATGATGGGCGACTGGCTTTCGCAGGCTGGTCCGGCCAGATTGAGTTGCCTTTGTTGTCTACGATTACGTACTGGAATTTTGAGCGGGAGTTAGTGGGAAGCGTCCACATAGCATTCGGCGTTGTGCCTGTACAGAGTGTCATTCATACGTTTCTATGAAATAGTCTCAAGAAATCCAGCCTTGCCTGAAGGCTGCGATCAGATTCTGTGTCAGACATTCAGATTTTCATCGCCTCCGTGCCGTGACTGTCTTACATCGTGGTTACATGAAGTCTCCTATTGGCTTATCGCTGAGCCTTGCCCGCATCAAAAGACTGAGCTGCAGGCGGTCAGGTTGGAGGTGGCCTGGAACCTACGGAACCGCCCTGGTGGTCAGAACTTGGGGGCCTAAGATACCTTGCCTTGGCGCCGCCGCACCCAAGACATTTAGGTTCCGACAACGATAATAGTCCATTTTATCATGAACAGATTGAGAGATATTAATAAAGTCTAAATGACCTTTTTGTAAGTTTGGAATTTCAATTTTCAATAAACTTGTAGTGTTTTGTGTAATTGTGTTGTGCACGGCCTCTCACAACCAGGGTGAAACCATGGTTGACACTGCCACGATCCCTCGCTTTCCTTTTGCCTAGGGCTGCAGGGGCAAGTCTTGGCGAATCAGAGCTAGAGTCTAGCTGCAAACGTGCATACGTCCTAGTGCACATCAAGTAATTTCGTGTCATCAGTTGGTTTGCAAACTCCTAAAGCTTTTTCTGAGACTTGACAAGTGGCACAAAATTGATAAGTACCCATGGAGTTATCATTAATTAAGCTACCTAGGAAACAGATTGAATCAATAAGGATAGCAATGGCTTCTGCCTGTTCTACTAAAAGTGGAGATGAGTCACGCGTTAAAAATGTGGGTCGAAGCCCAAGATGTCTATCTACAGTTTAGCTCGCTAAATGGACTCAAAGCCGGCAAGAAGTGACTTTCCTAGACCAGAGGATACGTTAGATTAGTCAAAATTCCCTTGCTGAACGAGATTTAAGGGGTAGGGAGGACCAATAATCGGAATTCTGGTAGATCGAATTAAGATTGGCGCTAAATCGATTTATGTAAGCGAGTGCAGTCCATCGGCCGGTGGGCCTCTTAGTACACCTCGATAAGCGACGCACGTGGTTCTTGGCCATGTGCGTTCCTCACAAAAAATATCATATAGAGTGTTATCGGTACCAAAGACTAATAGTAAATCATGGTATACTTTAGCTTCTCAAAGAAGTATTATCCCACCAACCTTCGGAACCAGGACACACCAATAATATTTTACCTTTGAAAGGTCAGACCATGTGCCGTCCTAGTGCATGGACAGTCGGTCTTCCAAGAGAAACCCATGCGGACTCCAGGGACGGCCCATATCAATTCAAGCCGCTATATGATCTTACAATCGAGGTTTGAAGGAGGCAAGGTGTCTACCCATGAGACTACTCCGATCAACCAGCGCTGAATCAATACCGTGGAGAAGGAGAATAAGGACGTTGAACTTCCTCGGCAAAAGCAACCAGCGCGTAAGTGGTGCTCGCGGGGCCGAACTCGTGTGAGGAAGGCTTCGGCTGTTCCGTCGGGGTCGTCATCCATGGGACATCGACGACTTCCTCCACTACAGAATCCCTTGGTCGAAGAGCATGACCAGATGGCGCCTCACCTAGCGCCTCACGGGAAAACGTGGTTTCGCAACCAAGCTCGGTCTTCAAGGCGCGTACTACATTATCCCGTTCTACGTCTTCTACGCCCAAAACATCACCAACTTCGACCGTGACTCCCCTCTCCAACAGTACTCGTACAGGCCTTGTGACTTCGGCGCGAGTAGCCCAATGACCACCAGGATCTACCCAACTCACTTTCACCCTGTTCAATGCCGCGGCACCTCCCAACACCTCTACCGCCCGTTGTGCCCTTCGTCCTACTTCTTGGCATGCTCTGTCCGGTCCAAAGCTCGGATAATCCCTCAACAGGATGCCATCACAGAAGAAAACCAACTCGATATTTTCAATCCTTTGTAGGATGGGATGTTTGGACAAGTTGTCCAGAACAGGGTCAACACGATAAAAGTTAAAAGCGTGAGATAGAACAAGCTTGAAGGTTGCATTTCGATAGTAATGTGAGACGAGTTCCTTGGCCAGGAACCGGCAAACGAGTAGCCACGAGATGGACGGAGGACGGTGAGAGACGGAGGTCAAAGCTATGGAATTGATTGGATGCGCGAGCGGATTCGGAGGAAGCAGATGGTCATATATTTGAGCGCGGAGCTCAGGTGGTAAAGTCCAGAACATAGTGACCAAAAGTTGAAAATTATGGGCATCAATATGCATATATTAGAACGAAGTAACGAGGTGGAAATGCATGCAATTGCTCGATGGGAACGAACTTACGCAGTATTTATGGCGGGGTGGCGGGGTTGGGGGACCCCCTTGTCGGCCCCCCTTGTCCCGTCTGGCGTCAGTGACGTCGGCGTGTCATGACCGAAGATCCGACCATCGTCCGGTCCACTTCACGCGTCGCGCATCATCGCGTTCTTAATTTTGCATTACTAACGAAACGCCCACCACCACCATTCTCAACACATTTTTCTTTCTACATCTATGCGCTATGACTCGTATGGGCATCCGAACATCATCTTTATCTGATTATTATGAGCTTCCTCTCTCCAGCCTCCGTCAATGGCTCGCCCCATGAATACAACGGTTCGAAGATCGCATTATCTAATACCCATATTAGCCAACTGCCCAAGAAACGGAAGAGAGGGATAGATATCCCATATCAAGTCTTGGGACCAGCATTTGCGATTCGCGTACGGTAACTCCACGAAGTTGGTTACAGCAGAGAGCTAATGTAGCAATACCAAACAGCCATGCCCATCCACTATATATGATAAGCCACAAATCCTCACACCAGTATCTCTGGTGTCGCGCTCGCAAATTCCTTTGTCATACCTTGATTCCCACGCCAATCCTCTTAACGCATCCCAACGCCTCTTCTCCGCGCACATTCCTATCCTTGAAGACGATGACGAGAAAGAGAACCGCCAGGTTGAAGCACGCGTACTCATTGCAAGGCTAAAAGAAATTGGCTCGCTCTTCGCAGTAGAGGAGGTTCAGCATGGTATCTATGCACTGTGCAAACTGGGAAGCTGGGTGACCGAAGACAGCTTCGGGACATACGACCAATCAAAGGGTCTTCTCGGGCAGCGAGAACCTGTGTTCAAAAGGAAGCCTGTGGTACAAGATACAAGTGATTGGTGGCATTCCGCAACAATCAAAGGTAATGATTCAACCGAACGAACCAAGGATCAGTCCTCTCCGGCGAGGCTGGCTCCATGTCCGCCGCATAAAGCCTTGGATGCACAAAGCCAGCCCAGGCAGACTATGTCGAAGGCTATGGGATCAAATACACAGAACAATGAAGCTCGTGGGGAGCCTGCCCATTTGACTGCGGAGTTTGCCCAAGGACCGCCATCAAAACCCTTGACTCCTGATGAGGTCTTCTCCACTGTCATTCAACAATATCTTGACACCCTCTATCTTTCCAAAACATCATTAGCGTATTTTGCAAAAGGACCCTTATCGCGAGCAAGAGTGGCGTTCGCTGGTGATAACGATGCAGACATGCAGACCCTGGGTCTCATAACCTTCTTACGACAATCGCTGCTCACCAAATCCATGGACAAGAAATACCGAGACAAACTTCCTGAAATTGTACAAAAGATCGCCATGGAAAGTCTTTCAGACGCCCCGGAAAAACAAACAACGTTACGGAAGAGGAAATCGAAGAAATCGAAGCCTAGCACAGATGGCATTTTCCCCGGCGAGGAAGATCATGTCAGAAGATGGTGGCATGCCCCAGAACTGACCGAAGCTGTCATGTTTCCTTCAGAAGGACGAGATACTGTCATAAAGAGACGACTCGCCGAACTTCGCATCCGCGAGACTCAGATGCAACTGATTTTGGCTATGGAAGTTTTGGCGCTTGAAGCGTCAACCTGTTCTGCTGAACCGCAAAATTCCGAGACTCAGCCTGAGGTTCACCCATCGCAGAACAACGATACGCAGGGCAAGAATAAGCGTAATAATAAGAAGACTAAGGATCTTGGAGTATTCTTGGACCTTCTTGTGGATAGACTTTGCATATGGCAATCGTTGCAACAGGATGATCACCTGGATATCTCTGGCAAAGACAAGAAGGCCAAACATGATGACGCATCTCAACCTCAGTTGACAAAGACGTCGAATGATGCCCTTAAAGCCTTTTGCATCGAAGTCATCATACCTTTGTTAGTGACATTCTTTAACAATACTCCTATCCATCAACTAACGATTGTGCAGCTATAGATCCCGTCTTCCCAAGTATGCCATCTCCATAAACAAAAAGCTTGGCGGCCCAGGCGCACCCTCACCTGTCAAACGAAGCTCAAAACTGCATCCAAACTCCCACAAGCCCGGCGAACCCACAACTCGTCCCCAACCTTCAAAACCCGACCGTAAGCCTCTTCATCGCATCACAAGCGAAACGATCAACCACAGCAACAAGCGCGCCGCAACCGCTCCCTCACTTGCCCGGTCGGCCACAGATTCCGCCCTCCTTATGCACGCCATCAAGCGCGAGTCCAGTGAAGTACCCTCTCTCTCTTCTATCCCTGCTCGAAAGGCTCCCGTCTCAACTGCAACGCGTCACCCCACCGCGCGATCCAGTCTCCCTTCAACCAACATGAAGCGCTTCTCCCAACGCGAAGTCGATCTCGACGCCATGACTTCAGCCAACCAAGCCAAGCTGCGCCGCAAAGCCGACATCGAGAAGAAATTGCAGGAGGCGATTAGTACGCTGAAGAAGCCGCGCCGGGAGGCTGTTAGCCGGGAAGTCGCGGAGGAAGCTGAGCGGAGGAAGAGCGGCGGAAGTGCCAGTACGGCGAGCAAGATGGCTCATTCAAGGAACAGGACGAGTCTGCAGGGCGTGCAAGTTACGGCAACACCGAAGAGGGGAAGGAAGAACAGAGACGTCGTGATGGTGACGCCGCATCAGCGATTCAACAGCAGAGGACGCGATTCTCGGATGCAAGGTCCCGCAGACGATGGAGATGATCATGTGATGGATCTACCGCCCAGCTCCTTCGTACCGTCTACGGCAGTCAAGACGGCGGAGGAATTCACGGTGCCAGATACGTGCCATCGGATCCCGGACTCTGTACGTGCGCTGATGGACCGGAGAATGAATGAGGGCATTGCAGAGACACCGTCTCGAGGACCTGCGAAGCGCGTCTCGTTTTTCACTAGCTCCACCGTTCCAGCAGGCAAGGAGCGCGTCGTGACCGAGTCTGAAGACGTAGCGGGCGACTTGTCGCAGACACCAAAGAAGCCATCTTCAAAGGCGGTGGAACGGGAGAATGCGTTTGCTACTCCTGTACGGGTAGGAAAGACTCTGATGTTGGCCGCAGAAGCGGAGGAGCTAGGAAGCCACAAGACGGGAGCGGAAAAGTCGATCTACGACGCGCTGGGCTGGAACGACGACGTTGATGATTTAGCATAGCACTTGTGAGAGCGACAGCGTGCAAGCTCAGTTAATGGATGAAAAAGCATTTAGCGATTGTTTGCGTATTATGGTCATAGTCTTATCTACATAGGCAGCGATGGGCCGTGTAAACAAACTCAAACCGAGCCTCTTTCCGCGAAACTCCCTCAACTTAAGTCGCAACGACTTCGGCCCTTTTCCCTTGAGGCAAACATTGCCGGCATGCTAGATCTTGCACGATCGCGCTGGTGATAAAAATTCACTCCCCATTCAGTGGAAACCCTATTACTTTTGCAACTAGAAGATTGATGAGTGAGATGAAATTGACAATGGATGTGGATCTCACACCCATCAAGCTTTCAAATTAGATCCAGGGGTTCCCCGATTCAAATTAGAGCTAATCAACGTATCGCCTTCAGGGAAATCTGGTATCTACATGGGGGCCTCCCTATCGAACTGAAAAGTAGCTGTTGGATCGTAATTTTGTTTTTGAGCCAAATTACGATTCGAGAGTAGTAATGTAGTGCCAAATTCGCGACTTTTGATTTCGGGGGCGCCCCAATGAAATGCACAACTGTTGCTGTGGCTCGCGTGCCACCTCATCGAGGGCGGCAGCATTTCGCTTTCCGTATCGACCCATTTTTCCTTTCCATTCTGCCAGGTATCGTGTTCTGTACGCGGACCGCCAGGATGGTGCCGTAGTTCGTACTCTGGCCTCCGCATGCACATTGCGTTTGTGAGACCTCCCAGCATTTGACATGAGGAGAAGGTTTGTCCTGAGCTTTAGGGGCCCCATTAGTAGTGCCACCCGAGGATCCGACTGATTCGTTTCCGCGGCAGGATTGGAGCAAAGGTAGGCATTAGATCCAATCAATCGATCATGGACATATGAAGGGCATTTGCGGTGCCGGGGAAAGAGGTCCCATCATCCATGTCGTACGAGTTATACCGCAGCTCTGAGTCTTCCCTCCTTGCTCCTAGACTCCCACTGTCGCGGCCGAGGTCAGTATCTTGCTCGCTGGCAGGGATAAAGGCATAATGCGTCTCGTGGGCATTGGTATCGGGGAGAGTGGCATCAAAGATCTCTAGTGGGGCCGAAGCATCGAAGGCGAGGTGCTCAGGGTGACGGGGAGTGGAAGAGGCGGTCTATTGAAAAACGACGAATCAGCTTTCAAATCCAGTGCGTTGAATTGAGGATGGCTTTCTTATGCTGGGATTCTTAGGAGAGGGTAGGCTGAGCAAGGAGACCTCCCCTCCCCTCCTCCCAAGGGCCCAACCCAAAATTAAACAGTTTTGACTTGGATCGTTACCGTCACACCGCGGCAACAAGTACTTTTCTGATTGAATATGAACACCTCTGTGTTTCCAATATTTCCAAATCTCGCATTGGTAGCTTGATTCTTGGTTACGGAGGGGAAGCAATAGCTTCATTGAGAAAGCGGTCACCGCCAGCTGTGGGCACCCCGAAGCATGTTACGAAGTCATCGAACAGTACTGTTCGCCCGCGTCTCAAACCCTCTAAATCAAGTGACATAGTCTTATCCCGCTGCTTGTCCCAGTCCCCACCTATTTGTGAAGTGTTGGCGAAATTTGAGAGATGACTAACCTCATTTACATCAACCATCTTGTCGCCCTCCACCTTCACCTCCTTGTCTCTTAGCTTGCGCATCAGCTCCAGAAACTTGCTGTTCTCAAACTTTTCAGATTGGTTGTCGGCGACCGACTCCAGAAGCTTTCCCGCCGTCGCAGCCAAATCATCATCGTCGTCGCGTGGCTGCTGCGTCTGTTCGTTTTGTCTTTCCTGTTGCCACTGCTCATCTTGCTGTAAGACTGGAGCTACATTTTCCTCAAACGTGGGCAAACCATCATCAGCCATCGGTACTCCTGCTTGCTGCATGACTCTTCGAGCCTCGAACCTTCCGTGAAGTTCTGCAGCAGCGTTCCGTGTATCCTCTGCGTCTTTGAGTCGCTCAGCTTCAGCTTGAGCGGCAAGATGATTGCTCCGTTCTTGCTGAGCTGGTTCCTCGGCCACGTCGTTTCCTAAGGCATCGAATGCTCTTGTAAACGCGGCCTCATCGTAGATATTTTGCTCGCCTGGATGTGCATGTCCCTGAGTAGACGTGGATTCCTGCGAAGGCGCAAAGCCTGCCATACCACCCATCTGCGACCCAAATTGCGGGATTCCAGAGTATAAATTTGGAGAAGCATAGCTTTGATCGGGATGTTGAACAGGCGTGTGCTGTTTCATAAATTCCTGATGCCATCGTGAGCTTCCGGTGGCTTCTGGTGAAGCTTGCTGGTCATGCCGAGGGAAGGGTAGGCTTTGGAGTTGAGAGGGTGGTGGAGACGAGACATGTAAGCGTTGGAAGTCTGCTGCCCATTGTGGGAGCTTCGATGGTCCTGCAAAGGTTTGTGGTGGATGGAATGGGAGCTGTGCTTGCGGAGGTGGAGGAAGTCCTGCTTGAAATGCCTCGAATTCGGGGTCTAAAATACCGGCACTGGGGCCCGGAGGAGAACGGAAAGACTGTAGATGGTCAGGACCGATTCAGAGCTATTTGTGAAGCTAGAATAAGAAGAGGCTAACATCTTGAGGATTGTGTCTTGAAGTAACACGGTCTTGCTGTAATGTTCTGTCCGCAGAGGTCTGCTTTTGAAAGTTTTGAAGAGGGTTCGAGGGGCCGCAAAGCGCATCGCCCATGGTTTCAAAAAGAAAATGGTAGCGCCAATATAGCCAAGGGTATCAAAGAGTGAGAAAGAGAAAAGATTGAAGATGATTGAAGATGATTGCCATGTTGACCTCGGCTCGGGAATGACGACGAATCTAATCTAAGCTTATCTGATGCGGATCAACTTCGGAGTATTCGGTGACGATGCCCAAATTTGTTTGGAGGCCACCTTGGTATAATATCCTCAGCAAGGAACCTCTTCTTTGTTCGAGCTGCATAGGCCGCCTACAAAATGGTTAGTCGCAGAGCACTCTCAGTCAATCAAATTGTTAACATCGTACAGGCTCAGGTCATAACGAATTCTGGCCATGAGGACATGATTGTACGACACCCTACGCCGCAAGACTTCAGCAGTAAACAAATGCGCCTCGTTCAATACCATGCTGACAATTCCCTCTCTGTAGCATCATGCTGTCCTCGACTACTACAGCCGTCGCCTTGCAACCTGCTCCTCCGATCAGACTATTAAAATTTTCGAGATCGAAGGCGAACAACACCGTCTCTCCGACACATTGCGTGGACACGAGGGTGCCGTCTGGTGCGTTGAATGGGCACATCCTAAATATGGCAATATCCTCGCAAGTTGCAGCTATGATGGCAAGATCTTGATTTGGCGCGAGCAGAACAATCAATGGTGAGCTTACTTTCTAAAATCAGTGCTACATTTCAATCTCCTCACTGTTCCTCCCGGCGACCTCTGCATTCAATAAGTAGGAGCCAACTCCTGCCCAGCAGATCATTATTCAGCCCTTTAACTCCCACCGCAAACCATCAAACTAACCACGCCTTTCCTCTTCAGGCAAAAAATCATGGATTTCGCCCTACACACCGCCTCCGTCAACCTCCTCTCCTGGTCCCCCCCCGAAACCGGCTGCCTCCTCGCCGCCGGCAGCTCCGACGGCGGCATCTCGGTCCTCGAATTCAAAGACGCCAACTGGAACCACACCACCTTCGCCGCACACCCGCTCGGCGTGAACTCCGTCTCTTGGGCTCCCGCCCTCACCCCCGGCGCCCTCTTCTCCTCCTCCTCCACCTCCTCCGGCCAACAACCCCAACTACCCTCCTCCTCCTCTGCCACTACAGGCGCCACATCATCATCATCATCGCCCCACCCCCAACGCCGCCTCGCCAGCGGCGGCAGCGACAACCTGGTCAAGATCTGGGACTTCGACCCCACCGAGGGCGCGTGGCGCGAGACGGTCGCGCTGACCGGCCACACGGACTGGGTGCGGGACGTGGCGTGGTCGCCGACGCCGCTGGCGCGCGCCTACCTGGCTTCAGCATCGCAGGACCGGACGGTGCGCATCTGGACGTCGACGCAGCCGGGCAGCGCCGACCCGGGCGCGTGGAGCTCGACGCGGCTGCAGCTCGAGGCTGTGTGCTGGCGGGTGAGCTGGAGTTTGAGCGGCAATGTGTTGGCGGTGAGCACGGGGGATAATCGGGTCAGTCTGTGGAAGGAGAGTTTGGCGGGGAAGTGGGATGTGTTTAAGGTGATGGATGGATGAGGAGGGTTGGCGGCTTTGCGTGGCTGGGCGCTGGAGTTTTTGTTTTGGTCGTTTTTGGGGGGGTCTCTGATGTGGGGAGGCCCCCTTTAGAGAAAAGGGAATGGTTGGCCTGCGTTGTGTTTCTTGTGCGTGGGAGGAAAATGCGAGCAGTCATAGCGAGGGCATGTATTTCGTAAAATTAGAGTAGCAGGGTCATCATATAGCAGAGCTAGCCTCATGGCGAAACGAGAGTTTCAGTGATCTGCAAATTTTCCATTCGGAGCATCGCGAAAAGCGAAACTCGTACAGCTATCTGAAAATTGTGAAAAATGCTAGAATGGGGGTGGGGGCCCCCCGATGTCCATTTCTGCCCCCATATCACAAACTTTTTTAAAAAAAAGAAAAGAATCAATTTGGCCCGGAGGCCCAAGCAATGAAAGGCCCAGAGGGCGCCAGCTCAATCGGAAATCCTGCCTGGGGGGTATACCAACGCCCCAAGATGATATTCCCCCCAGGCAGGACTATCCCCTCAAATGCGATGAGGGGCTCCTCGTACGTTCCGCTCTCCATAATGGAGTTGTGCAGGAGCATCCCCCATCTCTGCCATCCGGGGATCCCCAATTGTGATGGGAGCGGATTGAGCCATCCGCTCCCAGAGAAGTGATTGGGGCCGTAATAAGTCCTATCGCGATTTTAGTGATCATCCTTTGTATTACATCTTTTGAGTGTTGGGGAGGCCCCCAACGAAAAAGCCAATGTTTTCCAGAATATCGCCAATGATTCGGGGCAATGATGAAAAAGTGGGCTTACTTGTCTTCACTGTCATTATAACCGGTAGCTTCGAAGAAGATCGACTGTGTACGGACGGTATCTGGGTTGGGGAAGGCCCCAGCGACCGAGGGCAGGTATTCTTCGTATTTATCGGGCCAGGGTATGAAAGTCGCATCCGAGAATTTTAATTCAAAGGTCTACGAGTGCCAGATTAGATTGGGGTGCCCCTCGATGGTTTCGCCGGTGAACAGACTACTTACAGGGAAAGTGGCTTTGTTTTCGCTGACTTCATTGAGGACGTTACTAGAGCGCCTTCGAGCTGTGCTCGTGGAAAGAATCTCATGGACTTTGTTGGGAACGACGATCTCGTCGGGTTCTTCTGCATACTGTTGGAAGCCTCGCACCTCCTCGAGCCCATACCGGTCAAGATGAGCTGAAACTGTTAGCAGCCGAGTCTTGAGCCTGATTCATAACAACGAGATGGCACGGGAGAAAAAGATGTTATTTACCGTAAGAGAACTTCCAACGTGGCGCCAACTTCTTTGCTCCATTACTCAGAGGTTGCTCCATCATTCGTGGCTTCGCAGCCTCAGCCAAATTCTTAAAGGGCTCGAAGAGCGTATCGTAATTTTTATAGCGTATATGCCATTTGAAGAAGTTCAGAACTTCGATCAATAGGGATCCATTGATGATAGGGCCGTGATTGCCTGCGGTAAGCAACGGGCGTGTATGAGCGCTGCTGTATACTATTTCTCGCATACGTGGGTATGTACGATTATGCCAAAGCTTGGAGTTCAGAATGTAAGATGCCAACACCAATTGGATGCCGGTGAAGAGGCTTGTCGGATCCCGTTCGAGGGAGGTCGTATTCGGGGCATGACGCTCCCGATCTGTTGTCAAAATATTGGTACGAGATATGAAGTGTTCAATGGCGATAATGTTCTTTGGTGTCTGGTGTTTATCGGAGAAAGCCTCTACAGGGCGATCAGTCATGCTCTTGTCATGCATAAGACGGAGTGACTGTAGGCGTTGTAGAGCGGAATTTGTAGCAATAAGCCCTGGGGTAGATCGGTCGTTACTCACCTACTACAAGGTCCTTCAGTAGCTCCAAGCGTCGCCTTTCAAAATGGGTGCGTCCCTTGTTGAAGAACCTAAACGGGTTGCATATAAGGGTGAGACGATATTTGCATTTGTCTTTCAGGGCCTCATTGGTCATCCGCTTGGCGCTGGATCCTTCGACGTTGAAGATAGCTTGGTAGAGGACGCGCCAAAATGTACTTCCACGCCCGTCGACGACATGAAGAGTGCGGCGACAGGTACTTTTAAAGGTCTCAAGGTGATCAAGGCATAGGTAGGCTTTTACTTCGGCATGATCCAGAGGGAGATCAAAGGGTAAAGGTTTTCCGGGCTTGTGAATGTCGGAGAGGTCGATTCTGGTGGGCGTTGCAACGCTTACAGCAATCTGCTCTAAGATCTATTGAAAACACGGAAATATTAGCCAGGTCAGAGCGGATGGCCGGAGATCGACTACGGAATTCGAGTCGATCATAGAAACGGTACAGCAATAATTATGGCGTAAGAGTCACAAACCTCGTTTGGCATGCGTAAGAGTGGAGGTTCAACTGTCGAAGATGTCCCTGCTACAAGGGGGGGAATCTTGAGACATGATGGACGCAGAATCCATCTCGAGCCGCGTATATTTTTTACGTGGTAAAAAGTAGGATAGTTGTTATCAGGGTAGAAAGAGGATCAAATGATCAAGATTTGTCTGGACTGCAGACTAGAGAAATGGCGGAGTAGTCGAAGTCGAGAAGGGGGGGGTGGGGGAGGGAGAGAAAGTGAGAAATAACCCAACAGCTCGCAAGTGCTTGTCCGCCAAGCAGTATGAAATCACTTGACGCACCCTGCTCATGTGCCTCTCGTCGTGTGTCAACACAAGCTGCCTTGGTAATGGACTTACCTAGGTGACAAAGTGAAAAAGAAAGGCATAACATCCGGTATCAACCGCACCCCAACACTTCAGACCCACTCTCTCCAACGCATGCAGAAAAGAATTCCCCAGCTTGAAATTGATCGAATTAACTAGAGGTTATCCGTGGTAGTTCGAGCAGTTTGTCGGTCTTTTCAACAATGTAAGTAAATTGAGGAAGTCTTTCGGCACGATAAGCGGGCTTTGATAGAATGATGCAAGAAGGTTTGAAATTGAGTCTCATTATTACACGCTCACCTAGGTCATTCGCATACGTTGAAAAGACCCGGAGCTACTTGTAAGTCGTAAAACAGACTGAAGACTCGTCCCGGCTCAACGGTACCCGGTGCCTCAAGTCATCAAGCAGCACACTGCAAAAGTAGTCAAGAAAGCGATCCAGCTATCGCTCCAATTTCTACTCGCTTTACTCGGCGCTGGCGAGCTGCTCGTTCCTCCTTGTCCCCCGCCTGTGGTACTGCTCGCTGTCGGTGGTCCAGTTGGGGTTGCATACGCCGTCCCATTCCCGCTGCTTTCCGTAATCACCCAAATCTCTCCCGTGGAATCAGAACTCATGTAGAGTCTCCCCTTGGAATCAAACGCCAATCCCGCCGGCCGGAAGCATTGGTTTGGGCATTTCGAATTGTCCGGGTTGGTCATGATGTCGATGAGAGCCGTGGTGCTATTGCTGGGTTCCGTGGGACCGCCATTGGCGAAATTGACGGCCGAGACTTTGTAGCCAGAAGGATTGGTGCGGTCCCAGCTGCCGTGGAATGAAATCCAGGCGACGGTGCCGTCGGGGTTGAACTTGATGTCGAGGGGCGCCATGTGTGCCTGGAAGGTAAGTCTAGGGGCAACCGTTTGTGAGCAGCCAGCGTCGTTGTTCGAGGAATTCAGGTCGCCGATAGCGAAGGGACTGCCGACTTGAAGATCGGTGTTGTTGGGGATGACGGAGACGTTCCAGGCCGAAAAGCACGTCGGATAGCCAAAGTTCGCTCCCTGTTGCGCATAGCTTGTACCATTCAGATATCCTAAGAAGTTGAGCTCTTCGCCAGGATTGTCTTGGTGGATATCAATGCCACTGCGGTTCATTTGGTCAACCGAATTCTCGACAGTGTAGATGCCGCCCATGAGAGGCTCTTCGTCAACGCCGACATCATTACGCAGACCCCAGCCTAGACGGCGGCCGTCTGTATCATAGTTATAGGTGTGTGATTGGTTGAGGAGATTAAATGCTTTGACTTGGCTATGGCCGGAGGAGATGTCTTCAGCTATCTGGTCGATGTTTGCTGTACTTCCTCTCGTCACTATTAGAGTACCATTGACTTTCTTCGAAAGGAGAAGGGTCCTTGTTGTATGATCCTCAGTACTCATGCCTGTGACAATTGAGGAGTTGGAAGACGTCGTGTTTCCCCTGGAGGGATCATACGCCCACGCGTAAACAGCTTCTGGGTTTGAAGCATATAGAGTTCTACCATCGGCCGTCATCTCAATGCCATGATTCAGCTTTTCAAAACGAACGATTAGCATTAAATTATACGTTCCGAGGGTAGAAAGGATTATACCGAGCTATCTACAACAACGTCGTGACTCGCGTTGACGCCGACACAGTCTCCCCCTCCATCGCTCAATTGGAGACTCGTTAAGCCATATCCAGCTTGCACTACTAGAAGTCTTCCTTCAGTGTCGAACATAATCCCGCGTGGCTTCGTCAGGTTCGTGGCGACCAGCTGCGCTTCAAATCCAGGAGCCAATGAAGGCGCTGGATACGCTGGTTTCAGGGTGTTCGAGCATGACGACCCAGACCCGTAACCCTGAGCCACTGCTATGCCTAGGAATAGGACGAGGGACGATGCTAGAATTAGGAATTGACGCATGTTATGAATTGTCTGAACTAGGTATGAGTGAGAAGATTGTTGGCTAGGATCAGATCGCGACACGTCCGCAGAACGCGACTCAGCAGCGCATGAAAGACGGACAGTCCCAAGGTAGCAGGTGCAATCACGGCGTCAGAAAGCAGGCATTGCGACTGCTCCAACAAGTGAAGTCCTGGATCCCATGATGCCATAGGTGAATGTGGTGACTTTGGTCGAAAACCCCTTGCCGAAGCGGGCCGTTTCCGAGAGGTACCTACCTTAATTTCTCCGGGAAAATCATCGGTGCGGTGATGATGCGGCGATGATGTGGAGACGTGTTGGAGACGTTTCACGCAGGGCAATCTCCAAGACGATCAAACCACCAAAGGATGCCGGCATGTTCCTTGGCGTGCCATAAGGGGGAACCGACAGTTTTGAAAAGATGTTGCTTCGACATTGATGACCGAGGTGGGCTTGTTTCACGGCTCTTATCTTGAACGGAAAATCTCCGGATGTGATTAGGTAGAAATGTTTGAACTTTAAAGTTTGTTTTGTTTGGCTTTTGCAATCTAGAGGCTTTACGCGAGATGGGTAGTGTCTTACCGTGCATATGTGCGAAGAAAGCGAAACACCCGGGTAAAGGGTTGGTAAAATGGCGTGGTGTAGGGGGCCACTGCGGCTAGAAGTTTCTCGACCAGTTCGATGCATTGTGTGGTACCATGCAGCTGGGTAAAGTTAGGTGGTAATCGGGGATATCCGACTGGCTATGCTGTGATACGGCAATTCGATGTGTGTTTAAGGGGGCTAATGCAGCTCTCAGCAAGCCATTTCACATGCAACGTTAGGCAACGACCTCGAGATCGGGAGGGTTGAAAGATCTCATTCAATCAAATGCATTTGTAAGCGTCCCCTAGCAAGTCCCATGCAATGCTATGTGCGTGCGTATACCTGAGAAAGGCCGAGCCACTATGCCAGAGGCTAGACAGAAAGGAGAAGCTTGAGGAACCACTTTTCAGACACAAAGCGCTTAGACAGACATGTTACGCCCTTAGAAACAAGTACAGTTAAAGAGAAAAAAGCCAGCCATGGCTATGAAAGGGTCGGGCATACCCTTCATCCTTTTGTACAAACCCGTGAACCGTGGAAAACCTCTGCTACGATAATTTATCGTGACAGGGAGATCCTGAACCCGCTCTACACAAGAAAAGAAAATGGCTCAAAGCCTTTCTTTGCCTCTAGGAAGCCCACCACCAATGCCGGTGGCAAATAAGCCACCAAGCTAGAAGCAACATCGCCGCCGAATCGGCTGCGAAAGCTCCCATCAATATGCCGACCCAGATTTACTTCCTTTTGAAGGTGCTCAACAAACGCCCATGAAACCCAACGAACAGGAAAGAGCAAGCACACGATGCTATTAAACGCTCAGATGCAGTAAAGGGGCGGCGGGCCAGGCAGGGTGGTTTCTGCAACCGCAATGCAATGAAGTAAAGTTGTGTTTTTATGGGTCGGAGATCTAGGCATTCGCTCGGAGCACTTTTGGATGCTGTGGACTCGTTGATTGAGTACAGCCAGTCTTCGTTAAACCATCATGATATTCACATGACTTTCATTAGTCGCATCTGCCGTGAGAGTTCCTTCTCCTTGTTTTTGTAATTTTCGTCGGACATTACGTGTTCGGAATTAGTGGTTGGAGATCGCCGAGACTTGGATTTTGGTCGACTCGGTGTCGTTACTGGTGATTCTTCGCCTGGGTCCCGAAAGATCTGGGCTAGCGCTGGTTCTTCGGACCTTGGCGAGTTGTGGGCACTCGTGCATAAGCCTTCAGTTTCGCGAAAACCTTCCTTAACTTTGCGCATCAGGCCGTTGACATATGGAACAATGTGTTTCAACGTGGCTGTGTCGAAGGGCACCTTCTTCGATGGCTGAACCGGCTGCAGATCAAGGCCGGCATCTGCAGTAAGTCTTCGCTGTTGCAAGGCCTCAATCACCGACTTTGCAACTGCTTCAGAATCCTTCCGTGGCCTTGTATGAACAAAAGATGTAGTGGTTGGAGAATTCTGCAATGCACGTTCTGCATTTGCATTCGTTGGCGAGTCTCTTTTAAAGACGTCATCTTCCGGTAGGATACCTGACCTTCTTTTTCTGCGGCTGGTATGCGTAGCTTGGTACCCAGGTTCCTCAAATACGTCTGTTTCATGTCCAGGTGACGATGGTGGTGATTTCGGTGGAAGTAAAGTACCGCCTTCTTGTTCTTGATCGGCTAATTCGATCATTGCATCAACTTCCTTCCACGTGTCAGCGTACAAACCCTCCAACATTCCTAAAGATACAGCCCGGGTACGGAGCTCCTTCAGCTCTTCGATCAGTAATCCCCATTCTCTCAAGAGTCCGATATTAGCCAGAACGTTACTTTGTTGTTCCCGAATTGAACGAGGGACAAACATAGCCATGCCACTGTCTGCGCGAGCCTCGATCATCTCCGTATTGTTTTTCGTTTCACCTTCATCCGGTTCGGTGAAATCAAAGTCGTCATTCCAATCTTCTGAGACACCTTTGCTACCGACGCCCCACGTACCAAACTTGTTCATGACGACTTGTTCTCGCTTGCCATTGGTGTCAGGCACAACAGGAACGCTTTGGCTTCGCGCGTGCACAGCGCTAGGTATTCTCCGGCCGACCGAGCGACTACCTCTAGTCTCTACATCTTTCTTGCCATGGACCGTTCTCGGCCGTGGTGGGTTCTGGCTATCTGGAGTACGGTCTGTTGGCTGTTCAGACCAGTCAAATATGCTCGATCTAGCCTCCTTATCCTGATTCTCAGTGGCAAACTTCTGTGGGGTTGTATGTGATGTGCCACCACCAGAAGACACCATCAAGTTTGGTGATACAGCTGTGAGAGATCCAACAGAGGTAGAAGTGGGGAGTGTTGGTAAGCCCGTCACCTGGTCTCCTTCGTCATCTTCGATAGACCACATGCTTTCATCATCGTTTGGCTCGGGGTCCCATTCCAGTGTGCCGAGACTAAGAGGCCTTGCTTTTTCGGGGGGAGATGAGCGGAGATCAGATAACACGGGAGGTGTGTTGCGGCGCTGAGTAGAAGAAGGTGAGTCCGTGTTTTGCCGATCAGCCGGCATGACAGTGTGCACTGGTGTAGATATACTCTCCTCTTCTTCTTTAATCGTTGGTCTCATGTGAGGATCCTGTTCTTGAAAAGTTCCTTTTGGTAGTAGATCCCGCAAAGCGTGCACCGTGAACGTATTTGGTAATGGCGGCGGAGAGTCATTGAAAATGGTTTCGAGCCGTGGCCCTCGAACACCTGAACTACTCCGGGTGGCTCCTGTTCGTACAGAATCATAGGCCGTGTCACTTTGTCCATCAAAGTCATCATCCTCTGGGGAGGCAAAGGCTCGATTTTCGTTGTCGGATCCAATTAATGTCGAGCCACGATCGGAGGGGTCAATTGATAGCCGTGATGAGCGAAGTGCATTTGTTGGGGAAGGAAGAGATTGCTTCCCAGAAGAGGGTCGATAGCTTCTGAAAGCAGTAGAGTTACGGGAGAGGTTCGCACCGTTTGAAGAATCGACTAACACCGGAGTGGATACGTGTCGAGGCCTGCCAGGTCGAGACGCAATTTGGAATTTTTGATGCTTGGTTGCAAGAGGCTCCGAATGTGAAAGGTCTCGGCGTTTCGGTGGTGGCTCAATATCCTCCTTTGGTGTCACACTCACCCAATTGCCCATAGTGGACGGATTGGGCGCAGATGATATTCTCTTTCCAGGTCGTCGGAGAAGTTTGCTGCGCGATGCCTTGGAGGAATGTGGCAGCTTGAAGAGCTGCGGTGGTGTAGGCATGAAATCACTAAGGGAGAAGGAGCGTCGTTGTCGACTGCTGTCGTCCTGCATAGGTTCGGAAGGCACTACGTTGGGTGACGAAGAGACAAACGGTGTCATTCCTGCCGGCGTCGCTGGTCTGCTCCCAAGAAAAATGCTGTCACCATCCTGGCTTAAGGTTTCGTCGATTTCCAGAGTGGATGTTTGGATCGTCTTGGCCAGTAGTAAAGTAGGAAGATACTTTTCATCTGGAATGACCCTTCGTATATTCCTGCCCTCGTCCGACCGATGTCGTTTCTTTGAATCTGGCTCTTTTAGTGTTTTTGACCCGAAGAAATGGCGCCACCTTGTTAGAGGCTCTTGCACGGACGGAGGGTTCAAAAACTCTTGTGCTCCGTCGTCCGATCCTATATTGAAAGGGCTGGAACTATTCTGAAGAGTAGCGGAGCGCTGGTGACTGGTTGCAGGCCGCCTCAGAGTTGGAACCTTGGAGCCCGTCGGCCTCAGAGCAGGGTCCCTGAAAGAAGCAGACCGCTTCACTAATTTGTTCCGTGGCAGTGGTGTTGGTGCCCCGTTGCCGATCATTGGGGCCGTTGAGCCAGCATTGGAAAAGGAAGTAGAGCCGTTAGAGAAGATGGATGGAGAAGCAGGCCTCGGACTAGATGTTGGAGACGAATCATGGGACGAAGAGACACTAGATAGTCTTTTGAGCCAAGAAGGACGTGATCGTACTGTAGTTCTTGGATCAAGTTTTTCCATATTGCCCTCACTGTAAGATTGCAGCTCCGAGTCTGTTGCTGGCGAAGGTCGTACCGCGCTCTCGACATTCAAGGTCCACCTTGTCCTTTCCGGCACAGTTCGAGCCTGCTGATCTCTCCGGCTGGTGGGCCGTAAAACTTGTCTGGAAGAGCCATTCGACGAGCTCGGCCTCGGTAACGACGTTTGTGGGGCGGGTGACGTGAAAGGCATTTCGTTACGCCCTCTGTCATCGGCAAGTGATAATTTTCTCTTCGGATTCGAAATTTGAGGGGTAGACAGAGGGGGCTCGGGACGACCTAAAGCATAGCCTACGGCGGAGACACCAACGATAGTGCCGGTTGCACAGAGCTGTCACACACACGGGAGCAAGTCAGTGAGGGAGTCGACAAGAAACCAATTGCAAGCGTGAAAGCATGGGCACATGAGACCTGGAAACGAGAGCAGCAAGCATGGTGGAGGCCAACGGCTCGTTCTGAGGCCAAAAGGCACGAGTGCTTGTGGCAAGGAAGGGTGGAGGAGAAGGCTTGAGAAGACGGGGCGTGGTACCGTTGGGACCGTTTTCATCCTTATTAGGAGCGTGAGAAGCCGCGGCTACTGCAGGCGGAGAGGGAGAGGAGGGTCATGAGAGTGGTTCCAGTGGTTGTGATCATGCCCATTGTGCGGTGGTCGAGAGAGGGACCGTCCCGCAGGCGTTCGGCGTCAGGCCTTCTCCACGCGCTGGTGTTGGAGAGGAGACGGAGTTTGCAGGAGGCAAGACAAGCAACCGCGTTAGAAGGACGCTAGGACCGCCGTTCGCGGCCAGAGCGACAGTGTCCCAGAGAAGTTGGCAGAGGGATCGAAGGGGTCGAAGGTTTGGCTAAGAGGGATGGCGTTAGGAGGAGCTGAGGTTATGGATGAGGCGAGTGTACGGGGCCAGGGCACGCCAGCATGATAATTAAAACGTCACATAAGAAGGCCGCCATAACAACGCTGGAAACTTCGTCATGGGCATTGTACGGCAGAATGGCCATGGTTCTATTTTGATTGCTAACTAGCTACCTGCAGCGATGGCATGCTTCTCGTCTACGCAGCTCCCTGGATGAATTCTCATGCCCACCGCTGTCGTGCTACTACGTGACAACCTGACTCCTAATTACTCTATTTTCCAAGCCCGCATCCTCCGTAGGCGTCGCCGGCCAGGCACCTGGCAGCATTGGCACGCCGCGACCCTGCTCGAGACCGCGGAGTCCCTGAACGGGCAAGTGAGCGGTTTTGAAGCCGCAGCCTCGCAAGCTCTGACAGCAAATCTCCAGGCAAAACGCGGCTCGGAAATCATCTACGGCCAAGCAGGACACGACGGCGATAGAGGGAATTACAAAGAGCGGCACACTGTGGTCATCCAGCTCCACTCGTTCCTCAGGCAGAGCCAGCATTGCCCGGGTACGGACGTGTACAGAGGGCATCGCTTTGCCGAATTTGGCACCTCTCTAGCACTGCGACAAAAAGCATAAACCCGGCGGACGAGACGAGCGTCGAAGAAGGCTTCCCGCTGTCGCATGCCCAATCATGGCGTCCTGATGCTGCAATGATCGGGAAACTGGAGACGCGAGAGACGAGCAGGATGCTTGTTCGTCCAGCGAGGGGGAGCAAACTTGGGGCCGGGCACGGCACGCTACGGCGCCATAGCGTGGCGATAAACAAAGACATTATTACAGCCTCAGTGCTCTTCCCCCCGACTGCACACCAACCGTTGCACTCTGACGCCGTTCCGCGTGTCCGCGATTGAACAGGCGAGTGCGCCGGTGGATAGACAATATCTCAGCCAGGAAAAAACTCTAATTGAGCCCTTCGAAGGCATGAGGAGGCAAGGGGGAGGCGTGTGTGAGGGCCACTAAGGAGTAGATCGACGGCTGTGAAGATAGGGCTGGGTTCCCTTGTGCTAATCCCAGCGAGCAGACTCACAGGCGCCGTGATCTCCAATGCGCGAGTCTGGAAGAGGTGAAGAGGCAACGCAGGCGGGCGCGAATCACCGGTCAAGGGCTTGGCGTGTCTTGGGCCCGTAGCGCGTCGCTGACGCGAGGAGGCGACGGAAACCAGGCCACTTCTGCTACTTCATGCTTTGCCGCCTTCCTCGGCTGTCGGGCCTCTCATCGCATGATCCTGTGTTCCATGGTTAAAATAGCGAAGTAAATCCTGATGTCTTGCTTCCCTCCCTGTCGGCGATGATTGGCTCGCTCAACGACACTTCTCGAGATTCTCTGACACGCGGGGCATCGTACTTGCACTGCCTAGCTAAACAAGAGACCATTGCTTGAGATGACAGCTCTGTCGCACGCTGCACGCTACGGACGTCAATGCTGAGCGAGGGCAGCAAACGTCGTACGCATCTGACTGTCTGCGACCGCCACCGCCCGAGGATTTGACATCATTACTCCGTACGGCGAGGGGCACTGTGGATGAATCACCCTTTTCCCTTTTCAATAACGTCCCTACCAACATTTGAGCTTTCCAGCTCCACCCGCTATCGTCCATAGCGCCCTGGCCCCCGCCAAATACAAGGGTTTGATCCATATATTTAGTCGGTCGTTGGTCAGACACGCATCTAGCCTTGAGCATCCGATATGGAAGCCGAGATCAGAGCACAAATCCCCAATATCGATCCACTGCTGTCACACTATGCCACCGGGTATTTGAGCCACGCTTCAAACACTTTCACGCCTGATGCCGATCCTAACGCTCCTTCACCGCTGTCGGAAGCCTTAGAGACCGTCACAGCGTTGCTAGTCTCTGCATCCGGAGACCAGTCTGCTCAAAATGAGACTGCAGTCCACGACCTGGTGGAAAAGTTCATCTCCCAATTGAATGACCAAAATGGTGTTGATGGCGAGCGTCGCCAGATGGCGCCATCGGCCAAAAAGCTCGCTCAGACGATCCACGTTGGCTCGCAGCGCAACATATCGTCTACCTTGGGTTTGACCGGTGGCAACGTCGATCTTGAGTCTGCAAATACCCGAAAGGTAGAGTCTAAAGTAGACAGAAAGAAACTCGAGAAGGCAGAGCGAAAGCTCAAAGCCAAGCAAGACCGAAAGGTCTTCAAAAATGTCGAGTATGAGGCATCAAGGCTGCTTGATCAGCCAAGCGAAACACAATCCTATGAAGAATTCTTTATGGCCGTGAACCCGTTGCAATTGGGTGCAGATGCACAATCCAAGAGCAAGGACATCAAAGTTGATGGCATCGATGTCTCTATCGGCGGAAAACGCATTCTTAGTGACACCAGTCTTACACTTGCATACGGCCGTCGATACGGTCTCGTAGGTCAAAACGGAATTGGCAAAAGTACATTGCTTCGGGCATTGAGCCGAAGAGAGGTTGCAGTCCCCACTCATATCTCCATTTTACACGTAGAGCAAGAGGTGTGCATACCGCTTTCTCGTTCCTCAATAAACGGTAACTGACGTCGTCCAGATAACGGGAGATGATACCCCAGCAATACAAGCAGTCTTAGATGCAGACGTGTGGCGGAAACACCTACTGAGGGAGCAAGCGGTTAGTCAAATGCTCCATCCCTATATCTTGTCATAGTTCTCACACTTGCCAGAAAATCAGCCAGGAACTAGCCGAACTTGAGCAGGAGCGGGCTTCTATGGCAGATACCTCAGCAGATGCTATTTCTCTTGACAAGCATCGTGAAGGCTTAGATACGACCTTGGGCGACATCCAAAATAAGCTTGCGGAGATGGAGTCCGACAAAGCAGAATCGCGTGCAGCCAGCATTCTCGCAGGTCTGGGTTTTTCCACTGAGAGACAGCAATTTGCTACCAAAACCTTTTCCGGTGGATGGAGGATGAGGTTAGCACTAGCACGGGCGCTGTTCTGCGAGCCTGATCTGTTACTGCTGGATGGTATGTTCCTTGTGGATTTGGGAGAAATTGGAGCCCCTGATGCTAAACGATTTTAGAACCGTCAAACATGTTAGACGTTCCTTCCATCACGTTCTTATCAAATTATCTACAGACCTATCCTAGCACTGTTCTTGTGGTCTCCCACGACCGAGCATTCTTGAACGAAGTGGCCACCGACATTGTACACCAGCACTCTGAGCGATTGGACTATTATAAGGGCGCGAACTTTGATTCCTTTTATGCAACCAAAGAAGAGCGTCGAAAGACGGCCAAACGCGAGTACGAAAACCAAATGGCACAACGAGCACATTTACAAGCTTTCATTGACAAATTTCGATACAATGCTGCGAAGTCTTCTGAGGCCCAATCCCGTATTAAGAAGCTCGAGAAAATGCCTGTTCTAGAAGCCCCGGAAGCGGAATATTCCGTTCATTTCAGGTTTCCCGAGGTGGAAAAACTATCGCCGCCCATAATCCAAATGAGTAATGTCAATTTCGGGTACACACCAGACAAACCATTACTCAGCAAGGTAGATCTGGATGTCCAGCTCGATTCCCGCATCGGCATTGTTGGACCCAATGGTGCAGGAAAGACGACCATTCTGAAGCTGCTCATCGGTGCCTTGCAGCCCAGCAAAGGGTTAGTCTCGTCCAATCCTCGCCTCAGGATGGGCTTCTTTGCACAGCACCATGTCGATGCTTTGGATATGAATGACTCACCTGTTGGCTTCATGGCCAAGCAATATCCTGGAAGATCCGACGAGGAATATCGCCGTCATCTAGGCGCATTCGGCATTACAGGCATGACAGGTTTGCAAAAAATGGCATTACTCTCAGGAGGCCAAAAGTCTCGCGTTGCTTTTGCCTGTCTTTCTTTGACCAACCCACACGTCCTGGTTTTGGACGAGCCGAGCAATCACCTGGATATTGAAGCGATGGATGCGCTTAGTACGGCGCTAAAGGAATTTCAGGGTGGAGTACTCATGGTGAGCCACGACGTGACGATGTTACAGAACGTGTGTACGAGCTTGTGGGTGTGTGATCACGGCACGATTGAGCATTTCGATGGCACCGTCAAGGATTACAAAAAGAGAATTAGCGCACAGGCAAATGAGGCGGGTGTGGTACAAGCTCAAAAATAAAAGGGGTCGACGACTAGCGTTCGTCATGGTATTGGACTGTAGAACCATAGACATTGAATGATTATGATACCGCCACATCCTCCGTACGTCTCGACGTCAAGACGTTACAGACCAGGCGCTTTTCGACAAGAACCCAAAACATGCGGGAGAAGATGCAGAATGTGACACCGGGGATTGCAGAGGTGCTCGTTTGGAAACAAACGGCACACCCGTCCGGGGAGCAATTGATGCCCACGGTGCCCATTCGAAAGTCAAAATACATGACGAACAAGCAAACGAAAGCTTGATTTTGGTGAAGCTAGCCAGATAGGGCCTAGTACACAGGGGGAGGGCGGGCCTGTCCGAACGACACCTCCAAACACCCACCAGGCCACCGACACCCCATCCATCATTGCCCGTTCCCAGAGCTCCATGTTGATTTGGCTGAATGCTCCTCCACCCCTTCCAATGCTTGTGCTTTGATCCTCGAAATTGCTTCATCGCGTTCGGGCCCCTCATCATCTCGCTCGGCTCCGCATAGAGGCTACATCCAATGCCCACTCTTCTGTAAATTTGTACCAATTGAGGCAGTCACGCTGCAAATACCGTCACCTTGACGGAGCCACGGGATTCCAGCGACGGCTCGTCCGTTTATTCTCCCTCCCAACCTCCCACTCCCCGCCACCTCTACCTACACAAAGCAGTAGCCGAGCCCTGCGACAATCCTCCCCCGGAGCCCGAAGCAGCACCCAGCTTCGAGACCTCTGCGTCCGCGACGGCCATCGCTGATTCGCCAGACCCTCCCTCGTTTTCTTCGCTCTTCCTAGCACCAGAAGAAAGTACAAACAAACCATCAGTCACCGACGGTACTGCAGGGACTGTTCCACCGGCTCCAGCTGCACTCGCAGCCGTCACAGCACCGGCTCCGCCATTCGAGCCGCAATCCTCGTCCCTTGCAGCTGCCGTCCAGACCAAGGCTGCTCTTCCCCGGGATACCAAAGAAGGTTTTTCGAGTAGGGATCTAGACGACAGCGAGCCGCCCCCGCCATACACTGAAGGATCAAGCCCGCTCGAAGGCTTTACGTACGTCATGGCGGCAGCAGGAGGTGCAGCCAGCATTATTACGCAAGTGTCGCAGGGAGGTGGACCACCAATTACTTCGTTATCAGGTACGACAATACAAAACATATAGACGAGAGGAGATAAAGGCTAATCTGTTTGGATTGATTAGGCGCTGGGTCCGATGAACACATAACAATGGAGTTGCGGTAGGTTCCCCCAATCTGTGAATGCAAGCCCGATCTTTCTAATTAGATCATCTTGCAGCGGTACGCGCTTCACCCTTTCAAGGGACGAACTTTTGACTCTCCCCGAGTTTGTCCTTCTTTCTCTTTTTCCAAACGGCCTTCTACCGGATGGTCATATGAATTTCCACAATGAAGGCGACGTCTACCCGGTCGATGTTAGTATGCCCGATTGCTTTCCCTCTTCTGATGAAGATTCTGAACCCCCCGATCCCCATCTCCTTAAGCTTCCCCCAAACACCATTCAGTGGATCAAGTACTATCTCTGGCTGCCCGCAGTATACTTATCTGACAATCTTTATGAATCCCAGTACGACCCTACATCCCTCCAATACATGCTCGACTTCTTCCGCTCCGTCGCCCAAAGTATTCCTAATGCACCCAATCAACCATCTGACACGCCCGCGCTGGAACATCCGGGCGAAGCTGTCCCCATCGAGCCCAGCATGCACGGCGGGTCGGCAAGAGAGATGCTGCAGGACCGCGCAGGCATCATCGTGCTAAGGGAGGATTTGGACTTCTATACGATACCGCCGCGAAAGGACATTGAACAACCGGAGATGATCGAGATTAAGCGGGCAGCGGGAAGGGCCCTGCTAAAACAAGACGGGATATTCAGCGGACTGAGGAGGAGTGAGGAGCCAGGCACGACGGAGCAGCACTTGATCGAGATGTTGACAGCTGGGTTTGCATTCCCCCATTTCTCTCTTTCTGCCTAGTCAAGGTCTGTTGGTGAGGCATCGCTAATACGGTGTGTTTTCCATGTAGAGGATTCAACCATGATGACCGCTGGGGCCATCGTGCTGGCGAGCCCAACAAGGCCGTCATCTGCTCGATAGCGCTCGCCCGTCTTCGCACCGACCAAAAGCCCTCCAGCCCGGGTGGCCCCAACGGTGACTTCTCCAATGGCAATGCCACGGCCGTCGGCATGGCCCAGAAGCTGCTTCTCTTCTGGCGTAAGCCCGCACGGCGATGCTGGTGGGAAGGCGTGGAGTTGGAGAATGTCGAAGGGGTAGAGGGCAGGCTGAAGGTTTGGATTCGAAGGGTTTGGACTCTCGAGATGGTAAGCCGGTCTCTATCCTCTAACTGGTTCTTATTCGCACGTACAGAGGCTGATTCTTTTTTCTTGACAGTCCGTTATCGGGTTACGATAGCGGCGGCGACCGGGCATATTATTATTATACATACTGGATGCATTCCATGCAAGGCTAACGAAAGGATGAAGGTTTCGGGCATGAAGTCTGGTATCTATCACTGATCACTATGGTCCCTTCTTGTTCTTGGAAAAGCTTTTGAGCATGAGCCTTGTCGTTCAATGTCTCTTTGAATCAAACCAAACCAATATAGCACCATGAGTGACTTTCCTCTTCAGTCAGAAAGATGTAGAGAGCGGTCTCTCCTTTCGATTGCATGCGCGTTGTTCATGAGTCCTCTGCCTTGGGCCTTTGGTTGTGCATATGGACTACAAAAGGGACGAGGGTTCAAATTTCGCTTCTTGTGAAGATACCACCTTTGAGGCTTATAATTTATTAGTTTTTTTCTACTTCTGACCTTGAGAATAGAAGGACTTTTCGAGTCCCCGCGGATGTCATCGTGCAATGTCATTCGTATTATAATGTCGGCTAGCAAACAGGATTAGCATTGTTTCCTCTACGGTCCATAACATTAAAAATAGCTGGTAACCAGCAACATCAGCGTGAGACATCGTTCAAATTCCGACTAAGAGTCAGGGTATCACCAGCCTCTGCCATTCAATTTTTCCTATTCTCATACCTCGAGTGCCATCTCTTTGCGGATTTGACGTCTATTTGACACCCCCAAATCCCAACTTAAAGTCTTTAATCTCTAGAGGAGACTTTACACAATGGGTTACACATATGCTTGCCAGTTTCGATCCTCGTGCTCTTGCAATCTGGGACCGACGCCGTATTTGAGAAATAGGGTATAATTTAGCATGGTCGGAATATTACCACATCCCATAAAAAGAATTTCTTTCACCGTTTCCGTGTAACGAGTGACCCGTTACGGTTACTCGGCCCAACACAGAGGGCAAATTCCCTCCCACGCGGGTAACAGAAAAGGGCGAACACCAATTGGGGTCCCCTCGATAAGTTTATGGTCGTCAGGACCATTGTCACGATTAGACTGGAGATGGGATTCAAAGCAATATCTGATTGGGAGGCACCCTAATAGGTTTCCACATTATTTTGTCACCCGCGTGGACCCTACCTAGGTAATCGGCACTTGGCGAAGAATCAATGCCAGCGAGCAGAGGGTCTGCAAGAGCAGCACAGTGAATTTCTCCTGGCTGTTCCTGATTATTTGCAGCGCCAAGTTTGCTCTCCACAAAACCAATCCTTTGACCATGACCTCGATCATACTGAGCAAATCTCAACAACTCTCTTCCGCGCGTTCCCTTGAGCTAGTCTGTCATGTTCGACTACATACGGCGTAAATGGCTAGTCCTTGCGCATAGTGCATTTGTTGAGCCTCTCGACTTTCGGTAAACATAGGGCTATGAAGGTGACTATCCAGGGGTTCCCGTGGGAGAAAATGGCCAGAACTCGAAGATGCAAACCCCTACCCGCTGTTTGTTGCGATCGATTGGGCGAGTGTTGCACTCCGGACCGAGCCCCGACGTTCAGGCTGAATTCCGGGTTGGGATAGCGCGACACGGGGATAAACGGCGACCCCACACCCCAGAATTCATCCGGGGCGTGCACACGCGACTATCCCATGGACCTGGATGGTGGAAGAATCCATGCAACATTACCATTCTCGTGACCGGTCATTGCCGTGCCGAGCTGAGCAAATTACCTTATACAAAATGAAGCTCACCACCTCGTTCACGTCGTCGGCGTCGTCGTCGTCGACAATCCATCGCTGCCTCCACCATTGTCATGGGTTTCCTCCAGACTTTCGTCCGCAATGATGCGATGAAGACGGACCCGCCAGAAATCTACAACTGGCGGGTCTTCTTACTTGCCTGCGCAGTGAGTCTCCGATCTTCCTTTCAATCTTTGCAAACGCTAATTGAGGTAGTCTTGCTTCGGAGGAACATTGTTCGGCATGGACATTGGTATCATCAGCGGTGTCATTACGATGGAAACATTCGAAGAGTATAGCCATTTCCTCCCAGACCTGGAGTTCTCCCGCTAACGACAAATCAGCGCGTTTGGATACTCCAAGCTTGGCTCGGCCAAGGCGATCCAACTCGCGGCTGCGAACCTGTCCGCCAACATTGTCAGCGTCATGCAAGCCGGAGCCTTCGTGGGCGCTCTCGCTGCGAATCCGATTGCCGACAAATGGGGACGGAAACCGGGCCTTTTTGTAGCTGCTATATTCGCTGCTATCGGAGGATTGATGCAAGCTGCTTCGAGTGGGAACCTGCCCTGCCTTTACGTCGGCCGCTTCATTGAAGGTCTTGGCCTTGGCGCGGCGACAATGTTGACGCCCACCTACATCTCCGAGAACGCGCCTCGAGCAGTTCGTGGGATGCTTGTGGGTCTTTACCAGTTATTCGAGACGATGGGCGCAATGATTGCATTTTGGATCAATTGTACGAGAATCAAAATTTTAGCATAGGCTTGGTTGACTAACGTTTGGCAGATGGCGCTCTCCTCAACATCAAAGGCAACGGTCAGTGGCAAGTGCCCTTGGCGATGCAATGCTTGCCCCCTGTTCTTCTATTCGTTGGAATGCTCTTCTGCAATGAATCTCCGCGATGGCTAGCCAGGACAGATCAGTGGGAAAAGGCAACAGATA
The DNA here is from genome assembly GCA_021030935.1 of Astrothelium subdiscretum. NCBI lineage: Eukaryota > Fungi > Ascomycota > Dothideomycetes > Trypetheliales > Trypetheliaceae > Astrothelium > Astrothelium subdiscretum. Next base: position 666,320 of record JAGFMW010000004.1, read on the forward strand.
CCCTCTCACACGTCCGCAAGCTCCCAGCTGCCCACCCCTACGTCCAAGCCGAACTTATCGAGATGCGTACACAACTGAACGAAGAGCTTGCAAGCGTTAATGGTGGCACGTCATGGTGGGCTTTGCAAAAGGAAATGTGGACCGTCCCGGGAAACCGCAAGCGTGCGCTCATCTCCATCTTCCTCATGGTCTGCCAGCAGATGACAGGCACGAACGCCATCAACTACTACGCACCCACAATTTTCAAGGACCTCGGAGTCACGGGCAACGCGAATGGTCTCTTCGCTACCGGGGTCTACGGTATTGTCAAGATGGTGTCCTGCGGCTTATTCCTCATCTTTCTCGCCGATACGCTGGGCCGCAAAAAGAGCTTCATCTGGACGGGTCTCGCCATGTGGTTTGCCATGTTCTACGAGGGTTTCTACGTCCGCTTCGATCCTCCGAAAGCCGGTGCCAGTGTTCCACCTGCTGGCTACGTCGCTTTAGTCATGATCTACCTCTTCGCCGCCTTCTTCCAGTTTGGTTGGGGACCTGTATGCTGGATCTATGTCTCCGAAATCCCGTCCTCACGTCTTCGAAGCCTCAATGTCAGTCTTGCAGCAGCTACTCAGTGGCTCTTTAACCTTGTGGTGGCTCGATCGACACCTGTAATGCTTGATACCGTGGGTGAGAACGGTTATGGGACCTATTTCATCTTCGGCTGCTTCTGCTTCGCTATGGTCATCTTTGTCGTCTTCTGCATTCCTGAAACGAAAGGCATCAGCTTGGAAAGAATGGACGAGTTGTTTGGAGTAGCAAGTTTTCAGGATGTCGAGGATGTCGGAGAGGCAGCTCGGCGTGCAAGCTTGGATGAGAAAAATGCAGCCGTGCATGTCGAGAGTATTTAGACTCGAAGCTTAAGTTTATATTTGGTCATAGTCTCATAGATCTCATTCATTGATGATTGCTGTCAAACCTCTCTATATTCCCTATACTACGTACGACTAGGTACTCATAGCTTCGCTTTCGGCCCCTCTTGCTTTGTCCGGGTGTTGGCATCTTGAAGACATTTCATGATGACTGGTAGGAATGAGCCCCGTTTCAGTGCCTGATATATCCTACTGATATACGTCCCCAAAATTTCATCTCTTTTGGCCCCTGCAAAGGCTGCCTCTTTGGACATGCCGTGCTGCTGCTGCGCACGCAAGAAGGGAACTTGCTGAGTTTCCCGTACAAACAAATACATTTTTCGTGATGCAGCGCCGAGGTATGGGATTGTATTGGATACTGAATACTGGTCAAGAGCTCTTTTGTAAGTTTCTTGCGCTGAAATCGCCAAACTTTTGCCCCACCGGTCAAGGTCATCGTAGAATTGTGGCTGAATTTCAGACCGTTGGGCCTGTCCCATTTGACGGGCGGATTCAAACAAGAATTTCACGATGGTCTGGAAACGCTCTGTCGAGTCCAGATTTGCCGTGTCACCGAATTTCCACACGAACTTGGCCCACAACTGAGTCGTCGCCGTGCTTTCGGCCACTGAATCCTCTTCTTTTAGCCAGGTTTGCGTCCACTTTCGGGTTTCATGATGGAAAGTATCCAAGAAACGGGCGATAAAGTCGCGTTGGATCGCCCTCAGGTCCAATGCTTGACACAAAGCAACCAGCATCGTTGCAGTCAAGTGCTCGAACACATCCACTGCAGTCTGCGTATACCGAGTCGACATCAATGCTAGTGAGTTCAAACTCTGATTGCCCTGCTCTGCGTTCATGACAAACGAGCTCATACCTTGGGACAGAAACGCGAGCTCTGATGCATACGAGGCAGCAGCGACATCTGCCCCCTTCATCAGGAAATCGCAACTTGGCTCATCGGCCGTCAAGTTGGGCGGCAAGCCATTATTCGTCGGCGGGTTCATCATCTCCGTCAGCTGCTGGAAAAGCATCCGGCCACTCATCTGCAGCGTGCATCGTGCCCTATCCATAGCTGACGTGATGGACGTTGCTTGGAAGTTGCCGCCTTGCATGACGCGTCCATCGGGCGCCATGAGTGGATTATCCGTGAGAGAGTTGCATTCCGTAATCACTTGACTGTGTGCGAGCATCAAGTTCTCGATCTCCTGTCCCAGCCACTGTGATACGGTACGTAACGAATATCGATCTTGTGCAAGACCAATATCGGATCCGCCAATCTCTTCTTTCACCAGCTTTGACTTCCAGAGAAAAGCATTGATGTTTTGTGCTACTTCTTTCTGGCCTGGATGAGGCCTCACTTCTGCGAAATATGGATCAAAGCTTTCTCTCGCTCCGTGCAAAGCTTCCACGGCCATGGCAGTCAAGATCTGTGCCCACAGTACGCTCACGTGTATGTCATGCAGAATAAGAGATGCTGCGCCAGCAGAGAAGGCCGTGCCATTGACAAGAGCGAGTGCTTCTTTCGGTGCAAACGCCATTGGCAGGATTCCAGCCTCCTGAAGGGCGACGTCTGCGCCGACTAACTTTTGTTCTCCGTTCGACCGAATCGGAACTTTGATTGCAGGACTGCCTTGAAGCATATTTGCAATGTATGAGAGCGGTATTAAGTCACCAGATGCGGATATACTTCCCCGCAAAGGGACTTTCGGTATAACACCTTGTTCCAACGCATGAACAAGATTCGCTAGTAGCTCAATGCGCACACCAGAGATACCGTAGGACAGAGAGTTGGCGCGGATAAGCATTGCAGACTTCACCCAAGCCAGAGGCATGGCCGTCTCAGGTCTGACATTTTGATAGATCTCGGAAGCCAGCCCGGTGGCTCGTGGCAACTGAATATCCTCCGAATCTGCATCTGCCAATATCCCGCAATTCAAAAGGCGCATGATAGCCTGTTGCAACCCACCGAACTCTCTCGTTCTTTGGTCCGAACTCCCACCCACACCTGTGTTGACACCTATGCCAAAAATCAATTAGCGACAAACAGATTCTCACAAGAGCTTTCAGTATACAGCCAGGAGCCATTGGCGATCGGGGTCAATTACCATAAATTGTTTCGCCAGCCTCGAGCTTATCCACCACATTTGATGCGCCCTGCCCAACTCGAGACAGGCATGCCTCGGATAGGCTCGCTTTTCCACCATACCTGCCAACAAAAAGTTAAATCAGATGAAGTCTTGTCTCTGCATCATTTGCTGCCATAGGAGCCCACTCGCGGATGTCTTCTCGCGGCGAACAAGGGTGGGTAGTACGAAGAATGATACACGACACAAAAGCCGTAAAAAGAAGAAATTGGCCTACTTCGAAACAAAGACAATTTGTGCAAGATCCAAGGACTTCCCGTCAATGAGAACAGGCGCTTCTCTGGATGAGGTAGTCAGGGTAAGCAATGATTCCCAGTTCCGAAGAACTAAGTTAGCGTGAGCCATGACCACACCCTCCAGGATATATACTGATGCCGGCGACGATCAGGGGAAAGAGCCCAGGTCGATGGTACAGATCAGACTGAGGTCAGAGTACTCGTTATATAGCAGAGAAAAGTCCGGACTACATGTTGAGCAGCTGAGGATAACTCAGGAGCCCTACGCTGTTCCGTCTGACGTGTACTATCTCTCGGTTATACCGGTGCAGGTCGCTTTTGATGCGGCTAAACCACGTTATCTGCAATCCTTTGCACCGGTAACTACTTCCGGTGACCATCAAGAAAATGGCAATGGCTATAATGATATGCTTCAAGATACCGTATTCATTCTCGTCATTATCTGCTTGGTTCATTCTATGGCTGTACGGTTCTGAGGCCATTTGCAAAGGAAAAGCCGCCCAAGAGAATGTCTGCAACCGACGGGAGCACTTGTAGAAAATCTCATAATCGTCGTCTCATCACTTGAATTCACCAACTCCTTTAAAGCAATCGAGTCCAAAGCGACTTCCTCAGGCTTATCCGCCTGCTTCCGTTCAATAGGCTAATACTTGTAGCAGAATTGACCACCCTGGGTCTCCATGACGTTCTGAACCATCATGTTCCGGGACAATCCGTCCATGTCAAGCACGTCGGAAAGCTGAGCCGCTTCCATGGAGTTGCCGTTGGCCTTACCGTTGTAAGCATTCAATCTCTTCGCTGGATCAGTCTGCTGCCACTGGTGCCACAGCCTGTCAAGATTCGTATGGTGAAGAAAGAAGACAGGATCTACGTCTATAGTTAGTGGAAACTTCCAGGGTATCGCATGGTGCACAAAATATGGGCTTACCGTTTGGACCAGTGAATTTACTCAGATCTCCGCGAACGCTGTGACTCAAGAACTTGTGACCACGGCGTTCAATTTCACTTGCGAACTTGTCATAGTCGGACTCCGACATGAGATCATCAATGACTTCAGGCTTAATAAGTTCTCCAAGTTCCTTGAGCTCGGCATCATCCGGGAAGCCACGGGAAAGACAATGAGGGCGTTCCGCATCATCGAAGTACTTCACTTCAATGCTAGAGAAGGGACCATCTGTCACGCAACGACCCTCGCCGACAGTGGTTGCGCCAGAGATGTCTCCGTCACCTCCAAGGCCGGAAACGGAGTCCCATACAGGGGATGAATGGAATTTATTCCAGTCAAGAGACCAGTCCCAGTACCTGAAGGTTGAGGTCAGTGGTCCAAATCGAAAAATTGATTACCAGATCACCATCTACTTACGGCAAATCACCGGTGAAATCGCAGTCCTCCTTAAGGGCTTTCTCATAGAGATGGATGTAGTAACGATGCCACGGAAGGAATGGCGCAGACTTGTGAGCTGAAGATAAGTATCAGTATCATCATATTGACTATAGTTGGAACTATGTGAAGACAAGGCATACTGTAAGTCGATTTACGCTTGTGAACCCATGGGAAATCGTCATACAGCGTGCCATTGTTGCGAAGCTTGGAGGGCTTAGCGGCAAGGCATTGGACAGCTTTAACATAATCGGCCTTCTCGGGGTCACTAAGTGTTCGCCATTCGCGGCGAGTGCTGGGCTGCGTGCACGCCCACGTGGCTTGGCTAGATGACGGGCTGCTGTAGGACGTAGACACAACGACAGAGGCGGGCTCGGCAGCGTGCTGCCACTGGAGCATATTGCCAAAGAAAAGGACCCATGTCGAAGCAATTGATGAAACGAATAGCAGAGTGAGCACGAGGATAGAACCAAGACCAGCCTTGATTGTAATGAAGCTCGAGTCGGGACGACCTCCAAGCTTCAACTCTCCTTCATAGTCGCCATCCTCGACAGAGGTATAGCCGGGCTTGGTACGGAAAACCGATAACATCTTCACAATTGATAGAAAACAAAGTGGTTGGAGAGACGGCAGAACTCACGCCAGACATGCGAGTCCTTTATACACGCTCGGCCATGGAGAGTACGGAACTTCTTACGCAACTTGTGCATACCCTATGGGTGTGGACAGCTGCAACACGATGCAAAACAAAGCCAATGGCCGCGTCAATCTGGATCATGGCCTCAATCTGCCCCTCATCGGTCCTTGAGCTTTCCTGGAATAAGTCCATTTCCGCGGCAAATCACGGCTTGGATGCAGTTCAGTGGCACATGAAAGTCGAACAACGCGAGCTTCATCCTAGCAATATTACACTCAGCCGGCATTAAATGGCTGCGGTGCAGCTTGGTGGCACAGAGAAGCAACGGTCCGTCCAACCTAGCGATAATATGTGTATCCGAGTATCTTTGCATCCGAATTGGCCGCCATGTCATCGCCCTAAAGCGACGAAGATATCCAGTGGCACAGCGTCCCCGCCCTAGAGCGAGAAGAGTAAGTCCAGCCCGCTAGACGCAGTCACGCAGTGGAGGATTGCATCTGTCCAGGGCCTTTGCCGCCGCGTTATCGTACGTAGCTGGCTTGGCAAGGAGGTGTTGTTCCTGTGCCATGAATGCGATCGGCGAAGGAGTTGCCCCTTACGATAAGAACCGACACCATCGCCTCGAAAGGAAAGGCTCGAACCGGAAGAAACAACAACGGGAAGGGCCGCATCCCTCGAAACGAGGAACGGGGAGCGGTGGCCCTGGTGGAAGCGGTGGGAATGTGGAGATTCTGGCTCGAGCGCCCGTCGAATTGCGTCTTCCCCGCACTCATTCCCTTCACATATACCCATCTTCTTGCTCTCGCCCGCATTGCATGCATTCACTGCAATTAGCGATAGACACGGCGTGGACACGGCGTGGACACAACGTGCAAACGCGTGCAGATCGGGCGCTCATGGCGTGCGGGTCGATCCCAACACGTCATTTACCAAAGCGCTGGGGAAAACTACCGACTTCTGCACACCTCATGCAAGTGCATGTCAGAATCACCCAAGACCGCTAAAGGTGCATAAGACTGTCCCATAACCGCCTTTCTGCTGCACCCGATGGCGCGGCAATTCTGCTGACGTCCCCACCGGAGAAGAACAGATCATCACAGACGCTCTAAGCGCTAAGCTGTAAGCGACACTGCCACTCGGAGTCTTACCATCACGGATGGTTGATGGAATCTGGGATGCGAGGAAAGTCAGGGATCACTCTGACGGAATGGTAACGTAGGGGTACGTAGGATATCCTTGTGGCGGCAGCATGCTTTGCGCTACGTACAGGAGGGTGAGAGGGAATCAACACCAGCGCTAACAATCGACGGCCAGCAATCGCCCTAAGAAGCGCCCAAGCTACCCTGACACTTTGCATATCCCTCAACCCTTGTAGATCCGATCCATTTCTGAGTTGTACAACTGCTCGGTCACCTTACGTTGCACAGATCCTTTTCCTGCTCGTGCCATGGGCTTCTCCGGGCTCGTAAAGATCACCAAATCCTTATCAATGCGTGCGTACGACGGTGCTTTCAAGTTCGCTCGCTCAACTGTGGGCCATATCTCTAACAACATCGCCGATCTTTCGACTTCTGTTATCGGCGGCGACTTGGCCTCAATCAGAAGCACAAAATGGGTTCGACCGTTTCCGCAAATCAGAGCAGAACGAATCGAAGGGTGAGCATTCAAGATACCCTCCATGCCACTCGGATTAAGTTTGAGACCAATGGACGTTATGACCAAGTCATCGGTGCGGCCCTCGTACAGCCAAAGGCCTTCCTTCGTCGGATGCTTCGAGTATAGGTCCTTCGGTGCATATTCTGCAAGGGCAGGAAACGTAGAAAATGCTCCTTGAAAGTCTAGCAGGTGCTCCTGGCGGACGAAAACAAACTCAAATAAACCTTCGGAGAATGGACGAAGTTCATAGCCCATAAACGGACTAAAACTAACATACTCCCAATCCTCGCTTTCAATTGCCTCGAGCGCATAGAACCCGGTCTCTGTAGCCCCAAAGGACACGAACAAGTGTGCATAATCTTTGAGAATATTCCCAATCTCCCTTGGCAGCGGGGCACCGCCAAAGGTGAGGTATTTCAAACGTCTGATATTTTCCAAGTACTCCGGATTCCGGGTTATTTCGACGAGAACACTGGGGACTAAGAAGCTCCCATCCACTCTCGCATGAAGATGAGCTTTGTTGACAGCCTCCGCTGTTGGCAAAAATGACGTGGAAAACACCGGCGTTGTTCCAGAATAAATGGAATACACCAAAAAGCATATTCCAGCACTATGAAACATTGGCAGGCCAAACAAGAGCCGTCCGCCACTAAATCGTGTCAGAGCTATCGGCTTACCTCCAAGTTCAGGAACCTCCAGGAAAAGGTCGTGGTGGGTCATGGTTCCATGATTCATAACGATGGGCTTGGGAAGACCTGTAGATCCGGATGTGTGTAGCACTACGAACGGTTCATGTCTCGCCTGCTCGATCTCCTTAACATACGGATATACCGGAACCTCACCTCTGGTCAGAAGGTCATCCAATGAGGGCACGGTCAAGGTTTGCATGTGTCTTGCGGCCAGGATACTCTCAACTTGAGGCGGCCTACTTGCCGGAGAGAGCATCACATTACATTGGAGATCTTCGAGTAACTTCAGGTGCGCTTCCATGCTGTTACTTGGAGAACTAAGGAAAAGCTACGCAGTGAGGTTAGACGTCCTCGATCCTGCTTTTCTGAAAGACTACGATACCTTGTAGCCCGTTTTTATCGCAGCAAATATCAAAATAATATATCTTTGGTCCGAGGGACCCATGTAAGTCAAAGTCTTGAAGCTGTCGCAATGTCCCAGTGTTTCATGGAGCAACCACGAGCAGCGATTAATGGCACCTGCGAACTCTTCGAAGGTAACATCACGAAAGCCATCCTCAAGGTTTGGTGTCAAAGGGTACGAGAAGACCACTCGAGTAGGATCGCTGACCGCTATCTCATCGATGAGCGCTGGCACTAATCGACGGCCTCGTTTCGAGGAACTGGGAAGAGCCGTTGCACTCATGGCTTTTGCTATCATCGAATTGTGATTGATTGTAGATTCATTCTAAGTAGACGAATAGCCTTGACCTTAGGCGACCAGCGGGCTGACGGGACCCGCTGTGGATCGCGGCTGGAACTTCCAACGTGTGACACCGATAGGGGTCTTCTCGGAAGATGTGCTGTGGCCACTGAGCCCGTCAAGTTGATCAATCCTGCATTCACTCGACCTGTCATACGATTACCTCCCCTACCCACTCAATCAAACGTTTTTCAGAGGTTGACATTCTCAGCCAACGTGCATCCCATAGTGGAACCCCCATTTCCGGGGCATCCACACGATCCTCGTATTCTACGGTAGTGTAAGACCAATCATTTCAACTAGCAGATATTCTTCTCTTCTTGGGAGTTACTACCGCAGGGGACTTACCGCAAATGTGATGGAGGGCTACTCCAATTGGGGGGATACGGCTAGGCTAGAGTCTTGTTGGATGGGACTGGGCTCCAGCGCTAACTGAAGGTAATCGCGGCCTTGCAGCTGTTAGAGACAACATCAACACTATATTTTACAAGCTCGGTGCCAGCACTGAACAGATTTGACCTTTTCCTCAGCTGATAAGTGCGACTGTAGGAGCATTACAGACCCAAAACCCAGCCCCTTGACATTTGGATAGGAGTACTTGCAAAGGAAAGGAGCGTCTAAACCTTTAATGGTTATCCGGTTTAGGGGCTTGGTGTTGGTGGCGCTACCATGCCTTACATACGGTAGTCAACGTTGTCATACCAAAAAACCTGGCCATTGATCGTCTGCCCGTGGCCAGGTACATCGGAAGAAACGACCGTTATGGGATTTACACTGAGGTCCGTGATATCCCTGGACTCTCCGTCAATGCCTCTAAAAAGCAATGTACCAATGCAGCGACGGTACTTGCCGTGCTTGCCTTTGGTGGCTGCGATTGCATCAACCTGTGCGGTTGGGGGAGAGCAGAGTGAACACGGCATCGGTCCCCACATAAGCAATTCTTAATGACGGACGTATAAACAAATTTGAGTTTCACTGAAGCTTGTCATATTTCGGGACCGCCCGCGTTGACGTCAATTCCGCGTCCCTTTCCCGGTAGCCCCCACTGGAAACGCCCGCTGGAATACCAAGGTTATTCGTGATCTAGTCTTGTTAGGCAAGAAATCAAGCTTCAAGACCGCCGTTTGACCTCTGTCCTAGTATGGCGATCTAACTCAGACAGCCGCAACACCTCGCTTCGTTCGCAGAAACAAATACTACAAATGGATCGACAAGCAGCTTCGGCTACTCCGACTACGGGGAAAATTCCTCGTTCAGAGTCACAATGCCGTGAGTCAGGTACCCTGACTGTGGCTTGCGCTACGTTATCGCGAAGTCCCATTCGCGAACATGTAAACGCGGGGTGGCGGGGCCTGATTGGGAGTTGAGGTCGATGGATGAGGATGCAGGGCAAGCTAGGCTCAAATAACCAAACAGTGCAGCTGTCCTTGATGATCAGAGACTTCTCAATGCTAGCCCTTTTAACGTCCCACCCTTCCGTCCCTGGCGTTTCGCGTACGGCCCGTCCCACCGTAAGCCTCGCTCCCTGAGCCCCGAAGAATTCATGATTAAGGCGACAAACGCAAAGGCCTCAAAGCCCTAATGAAGCATGAAATAAAACGAATTGCCGTTGGCTCTAGCTCGTCTTTCTTTGATCCGCAAAAGTCTTGTTATGTCCTCTCTTTGCATTGTCCTTGACTTCGAACACTCTCTTTCCAGTGGGTCACTTCTGCGAGGCTCGTTGACATGGCAGACGGCGGGCCGGCACCTGTGCCCGTGGGCATCGACGCGTTTCTCATCGCTATTGCATCCTTGGCCATAATTTTACGGCTTATTTCACGCAAGCTGTCCCATGCAGGCTTTTGGTGGGATGACTGGCTGGCAGTTGCCGCCCTTGTAGGCCACCCCATTTTCTCAATCGTGGGCCTTCCCGGAAGACTGAGCATTTTACTAATCAAGAAAATAGCCTTTCTCGATTACGATTTCGGTTTCGTTCTTAGCAGGTTCGGAAGTATCACTTATTCAAAATTCTTCGGGCACTTACCAAGTCTTCCAGCTGCTTACCATGGATTTGGTCGACACGGAGGAAATCCAACGTTCTTCCTACACGTCCTCTATTTCGATGAAATCTGGTACAATACCGTCATATTCCTGACTAAAATCTCGGTACTCTGCTTTTATCGTCGCATCTTCGCTGTCACGCGTCCTTTGAGAATTGCCATATGGATCGTTGGCGGTTTCGTCCTTGCCTGGTATATCTCGTTTACGTTTGCGAGCATTCTACAATGCATACCCATCGAAGGATATTGGAATCCAAAAATCAAAGCCCGTTGCGAATATAAATATGGATTTTTCCTTGGCCAGGCCATCCCGAACATTATCCTGGACTTTGTATTACTGTTTCTGCCCTTACACCCCTTATGGAAGTTGCATATGAAGCGTCCGCATAAGTTAGCGCTCGGGGCAGTCTTCATACTCGGCTATTGGTATGTATGGACCTGGACCTTTTCAAATTTCAGCTAATTAGAAATAGCAATCCTGTCATTTCCATTATCCGCATCGTATCATTTGTCCAACTGGGCAATAAGACAGGGAAAGACATTAACTGTAAGTGCGCTTTACTCCCGGCCTTTGAGTTCTCCACTATGGCCGCTTATTCGGAACGCTTTCAGATGGCTTTGTAGCACCCGCCCTCTGGTCGGCAGCAGAGTGTGCTCTCTCCATTGTCAGTTGCTCGATCCCAAGTATGACACATCTCTTCCGTCGAATCGTCGGCATAAACCGCTCGGCGTCATCGACCAAGCGCTCCACCGAACCGTCAGATTCCAGTCGCGGTCGCGGGATTTTCCGTAAATCAACAGGAGCGGACGATAGTGGAAATTTCGAGCGACTTGATGAAAGTCAAATCGACAATGCTGGGCTGGTGTCATCGGCAGCACGAGAGAACTCGGACGAAATTCCGAGCTCCTACAATCTGTGTCAAATCGAGGTGAAGAAAAATTTTGACGTTACCTACGCTCAGAGTAGCGTGGCATAATCATACGCAGTCAGTGAGGTTTGTACTTGATCGTCGGAACGTAGTATCCTGTACATTTTTTTTTGCAGTCACCGACGTATCATAGACCCTGTATATATCGAGCTATGGTGAGATGTGCCTCCACGAATTGAAGAGGACATCAAAATGGAGAAATAATGGCTTCTGCTGCCTAGATCCCATTCTACACCGATCTCTGACAAACGCTACTAATGGTTCAAGGCAATAGACCATGCTCGCGTTATTGTCGTTCAAGTAGACTTTAGATCATGTATAAGCGCGGCTGATTTCTGGTGTTCTTACGCAATGACGGATCAAGATGTTGTCTCATTCGACATCGCGGACATTCTCGTAGGATCATTTACGAGCCAGACTTGTTAATTAGAAGCTAGTAGCGAAAAGACATACGATGACTCAGCAAAACCTCAAAATACGCAGGTATTCAGAATACAATCACACTAAGATTCGCTACCTAAATTCACGTCTGTGAACAACTCTTTGCCTCCTGACATCGATCATAAAGAGAGAAAGGCGGAAGCTGGGGTAGCGAAGCTCGAGCGTCAGATGATGCAGGAGTCAGTTTTAAGAGAAGATACTTCTGTCGCACGTATAGTTAATTGGGATCGGCTATGCTAGGTCCAGGCTTCGCAATTGATATCAGTACCTGTATTTATTACTCATGTTTTAGTCCTGAAATTTCCTTGATATATTCCTTGAGTTGCAGGTCCAACTTTGTAGAAGCAATAGCAAATCGGGGGTCGACGCACAATTCAAGTAGAAGTGAAAAAAACTAATAGATAAAAGCCAAAAACGGAGCTCAAAGTCCGGGGGCCTCCATTAAATCTGCCCAGTCTGGCATACCGTAGAAGCGTTTCCCACCCTGTCCACTCCACTCGATTGCCTGTTTGGCATACACGCGCATCTCGCTTTCGTAGGCTTCCACCGCTTCGACGCCAATGCCGTGTTCCATGATCATCTTGCTCAGGGTTTCAGCATCCATGAGCGCAGTGACCAGACCCTGACCTCCGGCTGGACTCATAGCATGTGCAGCGTCACCAAGAAGTGTAACTCGCGAGGCAGCCCATTTTGGTATAGTTGGTGGAGCAGAACAAAACCGCATCGTGTTCACTTGGCTGTTGCCTTGTCCCGTGATTAGCGGCTTTAGCATAGGATGCCAGTGTCGAGTCATTTCCGTGGCAATCTCAGAGGCTCGACTTGACGATACGTGAAGGAACTCATCGTCCGTGATTTGGACGTCATCCTTTGACCGACAGTATACCCAGTACACGTAGTCTTCAGGAACCGTGACAGGTCCTTTGATATCATGTCTTTGCGGAAAGCGGATAGCTTCGAACAAAAACAGGGCTGGATGGGACAGTGATCGGTCTGAAATGAGGGACATTTTTTCCGAGAGTTGTGGGTGCTCTAACAGAGATGATAGTTCTGGTGTGAGCGGGCTTTTTCCGATAATTCCTCGTCCGCTTGTGTCCAAGAATTTGAAATCTGGCGCATGCTGCTTCCTCACTCCAGATCTCACGCCATCTGCGCCTACCAGGAGCGCGCCCACAGCCGAAGTTCCATCTGTAAAGTAGGCTGCAACCCCCTCAGAAGATGTTTCAAAGTGGCTGAACTCTTTCCCATAGTGTACATCAATTCCTATCCGCAAGACTTCTCGTAGTGTTCCACGATCAACCAGTCGGGCGTCGCCTCCCTGGGGAGGTCGACCTCCTTGGCCTGGACGAGGAGGTCCGACTGTTCCAATAGGTTCCGCTGTCACAGCATCGACTTCGACCCCTGGGCTGGAACTGGTTGCGGCGCAGGTCTCCTCAAAAGCTTGCCTGACTTCTGGGACCAGAGATGCTTGCAGGCCCGCAAGACCTTTCGAATGGATACGGATTCGATATCCTTGAGATCGATATTTATTTGTAAGATCGCGCTCGAAGATAGCAAAATCAATACCAGCCTTCTTGAGCGCTTGAGCGAAAGCTAATCCGCCAAGACCGGCACCGATAATGAGAACACGAGATTCCATGGTGTACGAATTTTGATGCAAAAGAAGGTCTCTACTCTGGATTTCTGAATCAGAATAGACGTGAAACTGTAACGACTACCTCGAAGAGTACTTGATACTGCCGACTTATGTTAACTTTGAAGGGCACCTGTTCGGCTCCGAAGCAAGTCAGAGACCCGAACCTGTTCGCTGGGTCTAACAAGAGCTATATGCTGAAGGTACAGAGCTGAAGCCATGGTCAGTCCCAATATTAAAGCAGGCTCCTACCTTCGTGTGGCGGATCTCCAGTGTGGTTGGAGCGGGACAGAATACATAGTATTTCTCCTACGCACTGCCATTATCAAGGTCCAAGCGTGAGCATACATGGGGCCAAAATCGCAATTTCCTTGCAATAAAGCATGTGTTATGGTCAAGCTTCAAGACGAGATTGTCTGAGTTGACGACACAGCCAGTAATTAGGGATGGTCTTACGTTCGGAGGATCGGGTCGCCCGACTCGGACCCGTCCCGTCTTAAAGCGCCACGCGGGTGACAAAATAACGCGGACACCTCTTGAGGCGCCTCCCAACTGAATATTCCACGTCTGATTAGATATTGCTTTGACAACGGACCTGACGGCCATAAACTTATGGAAGAAAACACCAATAGGTGTTCGCCCTTTTCTGTCACCCGCGTGGTCGCTCAAATCCATGGGATGGCCAGGAACGAATTGGTGCGGCAGCTTTGGTTCATCTGGACCCTTATCTTCGCTTACGCAAAACGAGCAACACCAACACCCAAAATCCTTGCCATCAGACACGGCAAGAATTACGGCCTACTGAACTATTTCTATTAGCTTAGCGAGAATGGATGGTAAGAACAAGCTCGAATATCTACGATTACACCGAAAACCATTCTTCCGGAGCAGTCAGAGTTGTGATTCACGACCAAATATTCTGGCCAAAGTGTGTGCAACACATCAGGATATCCCGGAATCTTCCTTTCATCCATCTGGAACTTGGATCTTATCTTCCCGACCGTCCTGCCAGCTCGTGCAATTGACGCATCGTTTGGCCTGTACCATGAACGTCAGTATATTGCGCCGTTCCTGATGCCTTGGACAGAATTGATCGAACCTTCTCACTGATTTTCTTCCTGCAATACTTGCACTTAACTTTTCTCTTGACGATATTGTCCTTCGAGATCCAACTATATGTCCTCGCAATCAAGTATAGGCTCGCGGCAATGATGAAGAATCTCACGATCTTATCGATGAAAGAGCCCCAAGAGAGAATCACCGCGCCGTCATCAAGCGCTTGTGCAGCGGTATTATAACCTTTATTTGCATGAGGCCCTCTCCGTAGAACGGCGAACTTCTCGTCCAGATTCTTATTGAGGAACGGAAGTAGCGAAACAATGGGCAGGATGATGTCGGTTGTGAGGGAGGTCACGATTGCCGTGAATGCAGACGCCAGACTGACAAAAGAGCGTCAGATTAGCCGGGCCCGGCTTTGTAATGGTGACGAGGAAGGCCACGAAGGTGTGAACTCAGCATCATTGCATACATCAATCCAATGGCAACCTCCAACACGTTATCCGAAAAAGCGAAATCAATGAAACCATCCCAGGCATGAGATGCTCGCCTTCGCGCGTCTTCGCCTGCTTGTACGAGCGATTCGCGGCCTTCTTCGAGCTGGATAGGCATTTTGAATAGTCGCACGAAAGTTCGGGAGTCCTGTAGACTCGTGTATCCTTTGGTTTAAGGGTAAGTGTCCAACTTTTATGCCTTGACGCGTATTGTAAGAGCTCGCGCCGAGCAGTCTGCCATGACGCGGTGGCTGCGCGCCGCACGTGCACTTCCCCTGAAAACCAGGGGAAAGTACTCCGCAGCTACCACCTCCTCAGGCCTCCTATTATCCATTGTTGGTATTCTCTATGGCACAATCTAACAGAAAAAATCTCCAATTCTATTTGCTCTAGATTTTCAAGGCGCCATATGATGCTAACCGGCTCTATTCCTTACATCTATAATCCTATCTATAATCCGACGTCCGCGCTTTCATGAATTCCTTACTAAAAGGGTAATCAATATAACCAACAGGATCGCCTTTGGTATAAAAGGTCTCAGTATTGTATGGCGTCAAATCAAGTCCATGTTCAAGCCGGTACGGCAAGTCTGGGTTCGAGATAAAATGTCTTCCGAACCCAATCGCAACGGTACGATCTGGGTACTCTTCCTCCATCGCCTTCCTCGCCGTATCCGGTTCGAATCTACCAGCTAGGATGATCGGTCGGTCGTTTCCCCAAGCCTTGAAGATAAACTCCGTCATTTCAGGTCCTGCAGCACCCGCTGCAGTGCGGTTGGCTGTTGGTCGATGACTACCCATGACGATGTGGATGAAGGCGAGGTCCAATTTTCGAAGCCCCTCAATTACATGGCCGAACTGCGGCTCTGGATCTTCCATTCCCATGCCCTGAAAAGCGCCGAAAGGGGACAGGCGGATCCCGGTTCGATCGGGTCCAATGGCATCTGCGACTGCCTTGGCGGCCGATAACGCGAAGCGTGATCTGTTCTCGATGCTGCCGCCCCATCTGTCCGTCCGCTGGTTTGAGACATCTTGGATGAATTGGTCGATGATATATCCGTTTGCTCCATGAAGCTCGACTCCGTCAAAGCCGGCTCGTATCGCATTCTTCGCGGCAGAGGCAAACGCCTTGATAAACTCTTGAATTTCTTCTTCAGTCAGGGCTCGCGGAACGTGCGCGCCTGGCTCCATGGGTATCGCGCTGGCGCTGGTAACATCATAGCCCTTTTTCCTCAAGAATTCTGGGACTGCTGGACGCCCTAGTGCCCATAATTGGCAGTGAATGAAGGAACGCTTCGCGTGGACCGCATCGGTAATCTTCTTCCAAGCAGCAACTTGGTCGTCGTTCCAAATTCCGGGAGGTCGGTCATAGCCAGCAGCTTCATTCGAGATGAACACCGCCTCGGAAGTGATCAAGGTTCCAGGTACAGAGGCACGCTGTTCGTAGTATTCGATCATCATGTTTGTTGGAACATGATTCTCGTCGGCCCTGAACCGGGTGAGGGGTGACATGATAACACGATGGCTAAGCTTGCTTCGGCCCACTTGCAGGGGCTTGAATAGCGATGCTGCCATCTTTTCTAAATCGTAGGCCTGGTAGATGTTGGGAAGATGTTTGGTAGATATGTCTATTCTAAGAGCATTTTTCTCGAGGCTGTATTCTAAGTTTTATAGAAGTGCTGGCTTACAAATGACTTTAATGCAACATCTACTACAATTAGTCGAATAACCGTATTAGCGAAGGTCGTTCCAGAACGAAGCAGCACATCAAAGCCGGAGGCATCGCATCAGAGCATGCCGGACTATTTCTAGCATGGCTGGACTCCCCAGGAACAGGTTTCTTCGTGTAATCTTCGCGTCTGTCGCCTAAGGCCGAGGCCGAGGCTTATTATTTCTTGCAATGATGTGACACGTTACTTGCTGAGATGATTAATCGCGTCATTGCGGACACCGTACGGATGAAACGGCACGTTCCTGGCTGGGAAGTTGATTTAATTAGCAGCTACCACACCGGTCGATTGATGTCCTCGTGTTTTAACCACACCTCAAAGGTGGAAAGACCATCCTGCTTACCAACGACGAAATGTGCTTCGGTTCCACATAAGTTGATTGTCGATTAATCATAAACAAATCCTGGTAAACTATGAAGCTACCTTGATCATGCCAGTGAGATTGATGCCTGCTCCCCTATAATCTCAAAACAGCTCTGGGTGCACCCCGAAGGATAGCTGGTCGATAGAAGAGCCAAGAACTCCAGTCTATTCATTCTCGCAAACGCCAGATTCCCCGACCTGGTTCCTGATTCACCCTCTCGCCCTTCGTAGGAACAAAAAAGTTACATGCATCGCAAATACTATCTTTTATGGTTTCAAGTCCTCGGCATAATTGTAATAGGGCTCAATGCCTTTTCTGATCTCCGACACTATCTCGTGCGCTTCGCTGGGACTGTTCGCCTCGAAGTCGTATCGCTTCGTTTCGCGTTCCCTGTACACCAATACCCTCACCGTCTTGGGATGCTTCCGACTGACCTTGCAGCCCACAATATTACTAAAAGCCACAGTGGTGATCTTTCCGGTCGGCGCAGCCGCCCCAGCTCCGGCACCTCCCGTTTCACCTGGCATGATGTGCATGAATTCGCCGTCGAGCAGCAACACCCGGGGATGAGAGGGCGTAAAAGACATGGGTTGTTTTCGAACAACGTTGTAGCGCTTGCAGTTGTTTTGAACGGCCGCAGCGGGATTGGCGATTCCCAAAGAGTCGGATTTCTGAGCGAGAGGATGGATCGCGCTGTTTACCTTTCGTCGTCCACCTTTAGTAGGCGTCCCACCGCTCGTCAGCAGTAACGGTGCATTAGGTGATGAGCTTCCCGGTGACCCGCTCAACCCAAAATCGGCTTCTCCGACGAAGCGTTTTCGGGACAGGTCGAGGGAAGCGCGGTTGCCGAGTGCTTCGACGGTACGATCGGAGGGAGCGACGGTGTTCGTACGAGACACGCGCAGAATGTACAGCGCTTTGTCGATGTTGAGCTTCTTGCATACTTGGTCGAATATCTCAGCGATATAAGTGTCCGTCGGCGCGGAGATCTTGGTATCGTGCGGATTGAGATTGTTGTCGACAAAGTGTACAGTGATGGTCTTCGTAACCCCTGTCCGAGGCGTGGCGTTAGAAGTTGTCGGAGCGGGCGCATCAAGCAAGTTGGTGCTGTCTTTGCGAAGTGCCGTTGGGGCGAAGCTTGGTCCAGTGATGGGATTAGGAGATTTGCCAAAGGATGTTGCGGGAGGCATGGGAGGCTCGGATTTCTTGCGTGGGGCCTCAACCTGGGTGCTAGCCGTGCTGGAATTGTCCTCAACTACGACAGCAGCCGCCGCTGCCTCTTTGCTAAAAACCGGAGTGAGCCGTTCATTTTCCTTGAACTCCGAGGGCTTGGCTTCTACGATTGCAAACTCATCCCACGGTTTGTCCCTGGCACGGGGACGAGCGCCTCGGTTGTTATTTGAGGTAAAATCCGTGATGGGCTTAGTTCGTGATGGTGGCTCAAAGTCATACTCGACTTCTCCGTCGTCAACCATTCGCAGGACCCATCGATTGACATTCAATTTGTCTCCTTCTATGGGAGGTTTCAGGCCTTCTTCTGCATACCTCCACAAGCTTAGACCAATGACCTCAGCTACTGTAACCGCAGTACCTTCTGTAGAAGTTCGTCTCAACAGCACTTCAAAGGGGGTGTCCGACTCGGTAGAGAATGGCGTAAATATCTTGATATACAGCGGATTCGGGTCGCCTTTTCCAGATAAAACTGCGAAGCGATCGATAGGATTTGCCGGTTTCTTATTCTTTGCTTTGATGGCCATCGTCAATGCGCTTGAGGGTTGAATCATGCTGATAGGTCTTGGGGGAGGCAAGGCCTGCAGACCGGCTGTGGCTTGTTTTGTCTTCCTTGGAGAACTTTGCTGGGGCGTAATTGCAGGTGGGATGTTGGGAGGCTCGGGTAGAGGAGAAGACGTCAGACCGTCACCGGCTTCTTCAAGCAGGGAATTCGAGTCCAAGCTGCCTTCGAGATCAGATGATAAGTCCGAGTCTCCTGCATCTACTTCCGCTGGAGCTTCTAGCTTGCCATCAATACTTTCTCCTTCGTCTTCATCAATTTGTTCCGCGAGGAGCTGGCTCGCCTTTGCGGCGCGCGAGGAGGCTACCGGTTTGCGTTTGAATAATGAAGGATCAAGCTCGTTCTCAGAAGACATCTCGCTGCTAGTTACTGTGTCTGCTCTTCCTCGCCGTCTCATTTGCTCTACCGCGCCAAGCGAGCCTCGCCGAAGTCCGGGTGCGTCTGGCTTTTGAGATGGTGAAGTTATCATTACAGAGGGTTCGTCCGGTCTATGCGTGCTTTGAATGGGAGATGAGCCAGCTCGTGATCGGAGAGGCATTTTTTGGAACTTGATTTGTTGTGATGGCCGGGGCTGCCCGTCTCCATCATCTTCGCTATCATCGCTGAGGTCACTACTGTCGTCCTCCTCATGTTGCTCCTTCCTACGCTTTTTTCTTGCGTTCAGTGATGGTCCGACCGTATCTTGGCTTCCTCCATGGCCTGTCACCATACCACCTATGTCATCTTCATCATCAAAGCCTGGGCCTGGCGCACCAGCTGACCGAGGTGGAGCTTGAAAGTATTCGGAGGTTATTGCCGTGGGAATGGGAGGCGAATAGGTTCGTTTGATCTCTGCAGTATTTGGGACCCATCCTGCGTCACGAAAAGCGGGATCGTTGAGAACCGAGGTATTCACGTTGATCAATCTCTCTCCTACCCCATCTTTGATGTGTGTCAAATAAGCTGTTCGAAGCTGATAAAGGGCGAATCTAACAAGTTATAAGCCTGATGAACAATGAGGGCACCACTAAAGCAGACTGGCTGAATTTTGAATCGATCCATTGACTAGACGGGAAGACTAGGAGAAAAGTGAAGCCTGCTCCAAGACTTGAATGTTAAGAGTCAAAGGACCTACTCTTCGCTCTGTAAGAGAGACATCTCACACGGCCACGGGCATTCGACCGAAGATGAAAGTACAAGAAAGATTTGGAACTAATGACTGCATATTAAGGGTCATTCGCACATCTCTCAAAGAGCACCGCAGTATGGAGTACTATAGTAAGGTGAATGAGTTGCAGCGGTGATCGCGGAGGTGAAGCGTCGGGCGTCCCGGCCATGACGCCAGCCCTCAAATTTCCACCCTCTGCCTCTTTCTCTAGTTGTCAACGAGACAACAAAACCACGTCGGGCAATTCAAAGACAAATTCAATGACAGCGATTTGAATACTATCACTGGATGGCTCTGGTAGGATATTCAGACTCCGAGGGTTCGGACACAGAGCCAACACCCAAGCCTCAATCCGTCGCCCATTCTTCGTCGACCTCATCCAAACCTACATTTCAAAAAGTTGTCGATCGCTCTAATCCGCATAAGGTCAAGGTCAGCTTACCGACCGCTTCTGAAGCTGGAGGCGGAGATGATATCGAGAAAGATGCGCCGCCAGCGAAAAAGCCTAGGACTACTGGCGGAGCATTCGGAGGATTTAATTCGTTTTTACCTGCCCCCAAAAGAACTGCAGCAACCCAGCCCGGGTCTACATCTTCAAAAGAGAGAATGGGCAAAGGTCTTGGCCGAGGAATAAATCTCAAGACTGGAGCCACCCCTGGTTTCAGCCGGGAACCCATGCCGAAGTCTGATACGGGAGGAAACGATGATGCTACAGAAGAGTCGGAGTCTTACAACGAGCTCGGAGAGAAAAATGGCCTGGCAGAAGTGGAGACGGCGCCTTCTAAATTCGCTGAGGAGGCTTCTTCTCTCGCGCCTGATACCAAGCCCATGGGAAAACCGACAATGTTCAAACCTTTGTCGGTGGCGCGCAACACTCAGAAAAAACCGAAGAAGCCTGCAGTCTCAGATATGATACCCGCAACGGCTCCGCCAGAGCCAGCAATAACAGCAACCACGTCCTCGAAAACCACATCTCAGCCTATACCAAAAGCCAGACCCAAAGTCTCGCTCTTCTCCCTAAATAATGACGAGTCGTCCTCGACACCAACGACCGCTCCTCCCAGCGAATCTCTTCTCCACCAAGATGAAAGACAGCCCCAACCCGAAGCAGACCCCGAACCCGCACTCACCGATCCGACCTTCTCCGCCTCCGCAGCTCAACCAACACCCACCCGGACTCAACAACCGCAATCCCTCCAAGACCTCGCCTCGACCCTCCCTCCCGCCGCCCGCCGCCAGCTGCTCGGCCGCAACGCCAAGTCGTCTTCTTCCGCCGCCGCCGCCGCCGACGCCAAGATCTTGAACTTCTCGCCGGACACGGAGTACACGTACAACGAAGAGTATCGGCAGTCGGCCGATTCGGCGGCGATGCAGCACAACCCCGTGCGTGGGATTGCGTCGGGGAAGCACAGTCTGCAGCAGTTGGTGAACGCGGCGGTGACGCAGAAGGATGCGCTGGAGGAGAGTTTTGCGAGTGGGAAGAGGAATAAGAAGGAGGGTGGGGCGAAGTATGGGTGGTAAGGTAGGAGAGACTTGAGGAGGAGGATAGCAAAGGGTTGGGTGGAGGGTGGAGAAGGGGAGGGGCAATGGTAATGGCAATGGCAGTTGCAGAGTGAACAGTTGGCACGGTGGGGCGCACACAGATGATAACGTTGAACATATGAATACTTTTTCGTCTTGATTGCTCGGGACGCGAGCTACACTAGCTAGCACGCACGCACGCCCTTCTCGCCGGTATTGATCCGTGCGTCGGACAGTAAGCTTGGTGGTACGCATACATGAAGTGACAGGAACCGAGACTGAGGAAACAAGCTGGCCCGTTGCTAACTGCTTGCCTCAACGCCCACCATCGAAGGACCGTAGAGGTATTGTATTTGATCCGTCCTAAGGTGAAGGTACGAGTAAGAGTAAGATTAGGAATAATGCTGATCCAAAAAGTGAGTATTGTATCAGAACGATCCGTCCCATCTTTTGTCAGTGTCCATACACATGACGGCCGTAAAAAACTGCGCGCAAATCATTCCAAAGCAGCAACGGATGCCTCGTTATCTTGCGGGGTCGTGTACTGCATCATCGGCTTCAAAAGTCGGTGAAAAGTTTGCCGTGACTGTAATATCATCAGCAAGGGTTATTCATGATTTGTGCAGGCAAAGCGAAAACGTACGGATCGTCGCTCATCATGCCATATTGCTCCGTCTCTTCAGGATACTTGTCGAATTGGCTTGCGTCGCCCATGCCTCCTCTTACGGGAGGCACGTAAGGCGCGTCGATATCCTTTTTCGCCAGTCGTTCCCATGTGACCTCATGGAACCATGCATGTTGCATCACATCCTTACTTCCGTTGACGAGATTACCAAGCCGCTTGGTGAGGTCATGGGTGATGAGTTTCTGGAGCAAGTCCTGTGCATCAGGATGAATGTAGGGTGGGTATTTGACGCGACCCTTGAGAATGTTTTCGTAAATGCGCATTGGCGAACCGGAATCCCAAAATGGGGTGAAGCCGCAGAGCATTTCGAATATTAAAATCCCAAGAGACCACCTACAATTGCGAAAATCAGTATGTCGCCCCAGTATTGCGGCTGAAGTTTTATGGGCCGTGTAGAATTTATCAAATAAGAGAGGACGCACCAATCGACCGATTTGTTGTAACCTTTACTCGATACGACTTCTGGCGCCAGATAATCAGGAGTTCCGCAAAGCGTCCAGGTTATGTCGGGTACTTCTTTCGCGAAACCAAAATCGGTAATTTTGAGGTGACCGTGTCTGTCGAGCAGCAGGTTTTCAGGTTTGAGATCGCGGTAAATGATATTCATGCCATGCAGGTAGTCGAGTGCGAGAGTAACCTCGGCGGCGTAGAATTTGGCAACGGGATTAGGGAATCGCTGCCCAGCATGTTAGACTTTTGAACTCGCCCCAAACCCATTGTAGTCAGAGTTGGGTAGCGAATTGAAATCAGCTCACCTGTGACTTTCGCAACAAGCTAAATAGCTCACCACCCTCGATAAAATCCATGACCATGTACAAGTTCTTGGAGTCTTGAAATGTTCCCCATAGCGTTATTAAAAAAGGGTGCTTAACCTTTTGTAACATCCGCCTCTCGTCATTCGTGTGCTCCACTTGCTTCATCTTCACGACTTGGGCTTTCTTCAATACCTTGACAGCGTAGAATCGCTGATTGTGTTTCGATTGGACCAGATGCACTCTTCCAAAGCTTCCAGTCCCTAATGTCCGCTGGATGGTAAAGTCGTTCAGCGTGTACTTGCCCTTTGTCTCTCGAATGTGAGTTGGGGCCGATTGCACGGCCGCCAGGCCAGGCATGATTGCGCCTGCAGCCATATCTTTTTGCTGGGTTCCTATCTGAGCTCCGTTCGACGATTGATAACCAGAGTCGTTGTGCGCGGGGTGTATGATGTTGTTGATACTGGCAACATTTTGTTGTTGTGGCTGTTGCTGTTGAGGTGTCGGGTTCATGGAATCAGACGTCGACGGCTTCGCTATCTCTTCTGGCTCCTCTGTGACTTGCTTGCCCGCGCTGTCGGCGGTCGTGGTCGCGGTCAGGCCTGACTTCTGTGTGGTCCCAGTGATGGACTGATCAAGCTTCGGAAAAATGGGCGAGGTAGAGAAGGCTGTCGTCTCTTTCACAGGGGACGTGGGCGATTCCAGGTCCTTGGCGGAACCGGTCGAGTCCTTCGTCCGCTTCTTCTTGAGGAAACCGAGAGTCGGCATAGACGCGAGACGGGGTGGGGTGAGGCTGGACGTGGAGCGCTTGGCTGGCTGGTCCTTTCCTGGCCGTGACAATCGCTGCTGCAGCGTGGGCTGCCGATCTTGTACCGGTTGGGATCGGGCTTGGTTCGGATGCAGGTTGCCGCAATATCAGGCAGGGGCGCAATTCCGGGTTGATGTGCGAGCAATTGAAGAGGATTGGAGGCCCGCAGCGGCCGGGGAAGTCGAAAGGGCGGATCAGGTGAGGTGGAGCTAAGTTACGGGCCAGGGCTCGGTGTTGGAATGAAGGACGAGGAGAGGTAGGCACGGGAGCGGCAGGTTGGTGAGGTAGGTACTGAGAGTTATATAAGGGCGATCAAGGGGTGAGACGATTGAGAGGCGCGAGACGAGCGAGATGGGAGGGCGCGATCAGCAGCGCAAGAGGAGACGGCTTCAGCGGAGGAGGGGGCAGTTATGTTTGCGAGTCTGAGCAGTGAGAACGGAGCTGTTGAAGTCTACTGCGCAACGCCTGGGCCACCACTGGTCTGCATCCCCGCCCAGTGCGAGGCCCGTGGGTGGGTCCTCTCTCCGCTTGCGGTTCCTTTTTGCCATCAAAGAAAGCCCATCTGGCTGAAATCGTTTCCATTTCACGCTGCACTCCGATACCCGTCCCAGTATTTGACTTGCGTTGGGCGCACGTGGGGATCTCCCATCCCATTGAATGCCTTTCCAAATCATCTACAGAGTGCCCCTCCCTCCGCTCAATCGGAGTGGATATGGTAATTGAGAATAGACCGGATCCAAATGAAGAGCGCAGAATTGACTTGATAGCAATAGCCAGAGAAATACGGAGAAGTCATACACAATGAATGACGAAGTTGGCATTGAAAATATCCTTCACATTCCTGAATCGTCCAATGAATACGGCGCATCCATCAATCATATGAAGACCCTATCCAACGTTGAAGGGACAAATCCTTTTTTTTGCTCTTGAAGTTCGCACCAAAGGATCAGCAAGAGGATGTCAACTAATGTACCCTTATCTCTTTAGCCTTCTTTTAGGGCCGATGATCGATAACGTAATATCTCACATAACAGGTGCACCTTTGAAGAACGTGAAGATGAATCACAGTATTAGACGGAGATTCCCAAAATTTGTAGAGAATGGCGATAACCATAGAGGCATGGAAGTTTTACGACAGGAGTAGCAAGCCTGTGAGACGTTTTAGGAATTTCGGGACGATCCTGAAAATCGTAATTAGTCCTGTGGAAGATCGAATTGGACGCCAAAATGAGTAGGTGCCTTAGATCGTGGATGGACATTGAGACGAATCGGCCACATTGCTGTAACTGGACATATCGTTGGCCTCAGCCAAGAACAAACAGCCGCAACCACAAGCACCAGCACTCCCTATCGTTGGGAGTATTTCCTCTCAACTCCTCAGCCGCCCCAGCATGATATTCTTGCGATAGCAATCCAGCCTCAATGCGGCATGTCAAGCTCGTCGTCGGCACGATCTGGCGACTCCCAGGCCGAGGCTTCATCCAGCCGTCAAGCCTACGTTAGGCAGGACGAAAGCACCGATGTGGACGATGTCCTTGCTTCAGATCCTTTGAACGGAAGCTTACCAGAAGGGTACGTCTCTTGCGATAGCTCTTGGCTCACAAGACTTACCTTGACTCTCTAGCATTTCATTCAAGCGAAAGCAAAAGTCTCGCGCCGGCCTGATCCCTTCTTATCTCCCCTCGCCCTTTTCCTCCGCTTCCGGCAGTCGCAACCATACTCCATCACCACGTCTCTCTCCCAAGCCAACTCGATCAGGGCGCAGACCAAACGGAGGCCTTCATTCCGTCAGCCATGCTGCCGAACCTTCACCCTTATCCACCGACGCCATTCTCTCCTATCTCGAACAGACCCCAACGAATGCCGACGACCCCAAAGAAACCAATCCGTTGGACTGGTATGTCGAGGGACCGGGGCGAAGAGTAGGTTACGATGACTTGACCGCTATCGACTGGATTTTCGAATACGCAAAAGAGCGGCAGCGATTACGCCAGCTGTTTGCCTCTGCTCATGGGTTAGCCGGGTACCTGAAGGGGTTCGTTGATGCTAGTCAGATATGGCTGGTGCTGGTAGCAACAGGTATAGCAGCTGGCCTCATCGCTGCTGGCATCGACATCGTTAGCGATTGGCTAGGTGACTTGAAGAGTGGGTTTTGTACCAGTAAATTCTACCTTAACGCGGCCTTTTGCTGTTGGGGTTACGACTGTGAGTAGCCAATTGTACACGATTGACGCTGCCTGATGGCTAACATACCACAGCTTCAAGTAAATGCACCGAATGGGTTTCATGGAGCAATGCACTCGGTATCCATTCAAAAGGGGGCATTTACACGATGCAGTATTTTTTCTTCATTCTCTACTCTGTATGCTCTTCCAACCCCGCTTTGCTCTTCTTGGAGAGACATTGCTGACAATTTCTAGGTATTATTTGCTGTACTTGCTAGCGTTCTTGTTGTCGTTTATGCCTTGTATGCCAAACACAGCGGAATACCCGAGATCAAGACGGTGTTAGGTGGCTTCGTCATCAGACGGTTCATGGGCGCATGGGTTTTGACTATCAAGTCTTTGGGACTGGTAAGCGCAAGGCTCTCTATCGTTCAAACCAATAACTAACTCGATTAGTGTCTCGCAGTCGCATCAGGCCTTTGGTTGGGAAAGGAAGGTCCTTTGGTACATGTTGCTTGCTGCTGCGCAAACTTATTCATGAAATTATCTCCACCCCTAAACGATAACGAAGGTAAAGCAAGTCCCCGACACCTACCTGCTCTCAGCTAAAACCTTGGTAAAGCTCGAAAACGAGAAGTGCTATCAGCTGCCGCTGCCGCAGGCATATCTGTTGCCTTTGGTGCTCCGGTTGGAGGCGTATTGTTCAGTCTTGAGGTATGATTTACCATGGGTTCAATCTTCGACCATGCTCAACATTTGGGACAGCAACTATCATACTATTTCCCCGACAAAACCATGTGGCAGAGCTTCGTCTGTGCCATGGTTGCCGCCGTCACTCTACAATTCACGAATCCTTTTCGGACGGGCAAGCTAGTCTTGTATCAAGTCACTTACCATACAAGCTGGCACGGCTTCGAGATTGTACCATTTGCTTTCCTGGGCATCATTGGCGGTTTGTATGGAGGGCTCTTCATCAAATTCAACATGAAGATCAATGAATGGCGCAGATCCTCGGGTTTCCTCCGTAACTCTATCTTCTTCCGCAGTCCCGTCGGTGAGGTCGCCACCATTGCGCTCCTCACAGCACTCGTCGCGTATCCCATCAAATTCATGCGTGCCCAGTCGTCCGAGCTGGTGTACACACTCTTTGCCGAATGTGTCGACTTGACCGAAGACCTCCTCGGCCTCTGCAAATCCGGGATTGCGAATACGGGCGTCATCTTTCTCCTCCTTGTCTGCGCCATTCTTGGATTTCTCTTGGCTGCGCTGACGTTCGGGCTTGAGCTACCGGCTGGAATCATTTTACCGTCTATGGCTATTGGGGCTCTCTACGGCCGGGTGGTCGGGCTCATTGTCGAAGTCTGGCAGCGAGACCATCCCGACTCGTTCATATTTGCGAACTGCGAGCCTGACATTCCTTGCGTTACCCCTGGCACCTACGCCATCATTGGAGCCGCATCCGCGCTTGGAGGTGCTACCCGCATGACCGTATCCATCGTCGTCATCATGTTCGAGCTAACAGGAGCGCTCACTTACGTTCTCCCGATCATGATTGCAGTCATGATCAGCAAATGGGTGGGCGACGCATTCGGCAAGCGCGGCATCTACGAATCATGGATCCATTTCAAAGAATACCCTTTCATCGACAATCGCGATGAAGTCGACACAGTACCGGACGTACCTGCTAGCCAGATTATGACACGGGTAGAAGACCTGGTGGTGATTTCTGCCACAGGTCACACGATTGCCAGTCTGGACGATCTCCTCACCAACAATCCGTTCCGTGGATTTCCCGTCATCACCGACAGGGAAGACGGAGTACTGCTTGGCTATATCTCCCGTACAGAACTCGCATACGCACTTTCGTCTGCGATGACATCCCGTTGTCTACCGAATACGGCAGAAGCCTACTTTGCCCACCAGCCTCTCGCAGATCCAGGCACGACGCTCGATCTTCGGCCATGGATGGATCAGACCCCAATCACACTAAACAGCCGGTGTAGTCTCCAGCTTGCAGTGAACATGTTTCTCAAACTCGGTCTTCGCTATGTTCTTTTCACGGACCGAGGTTTGATGCGGGGGCTGCTTACGAAGAAAGACATCTGGTATCTGCTCAATGGGGCAGAGGAGGGCCGGCAAGGTGCAGAGATTGGACGAGAAGGTGCGATCCGGCCAGGTGTAGGTATTCTGCGAGAGGACAGAGGAAGTCTGAATGCTGAGGAAAGGGGCCTTTTGGGTGAGCAGGAAGACGGCGTTGTTGACGATGCGACGCCTATAGATAGAATAGCCGGGGACGGTAGATGGAGACCGCCATAGCGTTGGTGTTTATGCAACCGTTCTGCGCATGATGATAGATGTTTCAAAGTGTTGCAAATTCTCGCATCTCACGACGTAGAGATCTTCGGGAGAGAACGGTGAACGGGAAGCGCCAGGTGGCCTGGTCCAATGAAGTTGATCTGTTGGTAACGGTGGCCGACGCAACGTCTAGCGGCGAATCCCGTCGCAGCCTTTGCCTTTTAGATGGCGTGGATAGGTTGGGGGCCAAATCATCGGGCAAAAAGGACGACGTATCAGACGCGCGGCAATCCAACCGTACCCTCAGCTAATGCAGGGCCTTGTGTGCCTTGGCTCAGCACCAAACGTTGTTGCGCCGCACATTTGGAACGATCAGGAGGCGTTTGCTAAATGACAGCAACCTACACGCCGTTGCCTGCTTCTGTATCCATCCTTTTGAACCTCCTCCATCCTCACCTGCCACGAATGCCGCAGTCTCGACTCGTCCGGCGCCCTCAGGCTACCCACACTCCTACAATCGGACCATTGTCACGATGCATTCGGTGCCGATGAAGAAGAGCCATTATAATGGCGTCGCTGGCTCGATGCCTTCGATGCTTGCCCGGCCGCCGAGAACATCCCGCTCGCTCCTCCAACTCGTCGCTGCTGTCGCCTGTTTCCTCATCCTGTACTACTTGAATTGGCTGCCCATTTTTCCCTCCTTTTACACGTCGTCTTCCTCCACGATAAAACCTGCAAATGCGACGTTGGGGTTCGGAGCACTGGTTGTGGTATCCGGAGCCGAGAGTCCAAGGCTGGACAGGCTGATACAGGCTGCCAATGTCACAGGATTGGAGCTTCAGGTCCCGCAGCAGCCAAAATGGTCGGAGCAAGATGTGAATAATTTTCGGAATTCAACGTTTAGTGACATGGGCATCGGGTCAATTTTAGCTTGGCTGGCACACAATCGGGCCATACAATGGTGAGTTGCGGTTAGACGTCAAGGGATGAAAGAATGCGTTCTCCTGCATGATGCAACACAAACAATCCATCATTTCTCGGAGCCATTGTACTGATCCTAGCGTCAATAGGTTCCTCGATTCCGGCCTTGAAACCGCCCTGATCATGGAAGACGACATAGACTTTGACATGAACATTCGCACCAAGCAAGCCCCAATAACCCAAGCCGCCGTCCGCGAGCTCGTCTCTCGCCCCCAACCAAACACATCACGCTCCGAAGCATCATCCAAAAACCCATCCTCATCCACCCAACTCGCCCGCCGCCCCGACCACTCGAACCCCAAAAAATACCCCTACGGCCCCACCACCTCCTGGGACCTCCTCTACCTCGGCACCTGCGGCGACTACCTGAACTCGCTCGGCGACGGCCTGGGCGTCGGCCACCACCACCCCATCAACCTAACCAGCATCCCGCACATCGCCGTCTTCGACCCGACCATCCCACGCCGCTACGACCTCCACCCCTTCACCGCCTCCCTGCTAACCTCGCTCGACGTCGCCGAGCAACACCGCCTGGTCCACGAATCGCGCTGGCCCCTCTGCACCTTCGGCTACGCCCTGACCCGGGCCTCGGCGACCCTGCTCGCCAGCACGCTGGCGCCGCCGCGCGAGCCCGCGTGGGAGGGGACGCGCGCGTACGACGTCGCGATCCTCAAGGCGTGCCGGGAGGCGCTGAAGCAGCCGCTGACGGGGAATCCGGACGTCGATCGGTATAATGCGGATCCGAAGTTGCTACCCGGGTTGCGCTGTGTGAGTGTGCAGCCGGAGTTGTTTCATCATATGGAGGGGAGCAGCATGATTGCGGGGGTGGAGGAGGCGGGCGGGGCGGAGGTGTTTCGGCCGCCGGTCGATGTGGCGGCGCAGGAGCAGATTTGGTGGAGGCGCGAGAGCGCGAATATTGGGTGTGGGTTCTGGGATGGGGAGCTCTTGTTCCGGGACGAGGAGAAGGGGAATCGGGGTGCGGCTGAGGCGGGGGGGAATGAGGGGCGTGAGATGGCGATGGACGAGGCGGATTGGAAGAGGTTGGCGGAGCGGCGGAAGGATGTGGAGAAGGGGCGGTGTGCGAAGAGGAGGGTGATGGAGGCGGAGGAAGAGGCGAAGAGGAAGAAGAAGGGGGGTTAAAGGGGAAAGACTGTGAGATAGGTGGAGATCTCTTCTTCTCTTTTACGATTTATAAAAATGTGAATAGGTGGGATTTGTCAATTCTGGAGCCTGGCTGGAATTGGCTTGGAAAAAAGAAATGGAACAGCCGCTCTGTACTGTGTGTATTTGTAATTTAACTCTGGCTATCATTGGCGGCATAGTTCGTGAGCGTTGTATTGACATAGCGGTATTTCGCTTCCATCTTATTTATTTCCATTTACGTCCATCTGTATTTTGTATCGAAACATATTCGTTTTCTCTTCTCCCACGACCATTTGGATCGAAGTCAATCCAAGGGTTTCATTGTAGCGACATACTTAGGTTTTTGGTATTCAACATTCCCAGTAAGTCCCCCAGACGGTCTTTGTTGCTTCGGAAAAATTATTTCTTAGTATTCTGACTGAACCATTGGAAACGGGGCTCTACCGGGATTGGAGCTAGGGAATGCACAATCTCGTCGAATTTTTAAGCTCCTGGACCTGGCTCCAACAAGGCACCCGCTAATAAAAGTGAAGAAATTATGTTTCAGGGGAACCTTATTGCCCTTTCAACTGCTTGGATGCTTTGCCCCCTTGCGGATGTCGATGAACTCAGCGTATCATGAATAGATGTATGTGACGAGACTGATAAGAGCTAGACCTCTTTAGCTGTAACGACACTGGCTGGGATGCACATGCCGGGTTATCAATGAATTGTCGTCAAAGCTAAGTTCTCTACAGTAACGATTGTGAAAAGAACGCATTGGTGAGTCGAATTGCTTCAGTGTAGCGGGATAGACTCAAAGCTTAACGTGTTTGGAGGTCACGGGCAGCCACTATACAAAAAAACAATGTATTGAATCCAAAAATCCCATGTCTGACGGGGGTAATATCAATGAGCAATCCATCTTCATCGTCGGATGCCCAACCGAACTCCACCCGTTCTGAAACCAGCATGCCAGTCACCAACACAAATAGAATCGCTACTGGAAAATCTTTTCCTTCAGCCAAGGCGTCGGCTGTGGAGACCACTCCTAGCGCTTGAATCATCGACTCGCATTTCCCTCATCATGCCGGGCCCAGAACCGGGTGAATCTGCGTCCCCTGACCCTGTACGATGCTGCCCCGAATGTGAGACCAAAGTGGTCGTTTGGTTAGTCGAGCTTTTCACGGTAGATCGGTTTTCTTTGTCGCACTTCCAGTCGGTTTCTACTCCTTGGTACCATCTCTCCACAAGCTGAGTCTTCTCTGGGAGCTGGTCTTGATCCGGTGATATCCCTACGTAACTGGTCTCGAGTGGAGAGGTCAAGCCACCGGTCTCAATTCGAGAATCGGTCGTCTCAGGGCAGGAAATATTTTCCCGCAGCACAACATCCTCCGGTTTTACTTCATTTCGAAGTAGCGATGGTCTTTTGGTATGATCCCTCAATCGCGATGGACGATTCCCAGTAAACTCCATAATGCTATGCCGATCCGGATAGTTGAGATTGATAGACCAAGAGAGATGGTCAAAAGCAGAAAGCATCTTCGAGTAATGTGAGACGATTCCTTCCAGGTCATGAGGCAAAGATCGATGTTGAACGGCCAGGGCGTGAACAAATGAACTGTCCAGACTGTCGGGTAGTAATCCCAAGACATCGCCACCAGTAGCGTCATCCCCGATTTCCCAATC
Organism: Astrothelium subdiscretum; assembly: GCA_021030935.1. Lineage (NCBI taxonomy): Eukaryota > Fungi > Ascomycota > Dothideomycetes > Trypetheliales > Trypetheliaceae > Astrothelium > Astrothelium subdiscretum. Next base: position 698,334 of record JAGFMW010000004.1, read on the forward strand.
ACCGTCCCATTCGTCACTATCATTCGAATTATCGTCATCATACACAGGCTGTTCCGCGCCGCCTCGGAGTGCAGGAGGAGATTGCTCGAGCATGCTTGGGTCCAAGACTGACGTCTCGCTTTGATCAGACTCGTTTCGTTCCAAGTCGGGGGTTTTCTTATCTTCCCTTCCTTCATCTCTGTTCCCGATACTTTCGTGACTGGCTCTCTCAATCTCCCGTGACAACCCAAAATCAGCGCGCCAGTTTCCCACTCCCTCGACCCCCACAAACCGCTCCATCATCTTATTTCTGACCACTTCAATCTTCGTCTCCCAGGCTCGTTTCAAGTCTTGTCCCTGGCAAACACCGCACTTGGACTTCAGCTTGAACTCCAACGATGCAAACCCCTCACAGCTCATTTGGGGTAGACCCGAATGCTGGCTGTATTGCACCATACCACGGCAAGTTGAGAGACGATGAAATTTGATATGATTACAGGTGTAGGTATAGCTGTTAATGCGACACATGGGTTCATGCTAGGTAGAGAAAGTCTCACACGGACGGCCAACGGCAAATCAGACGCCGATGGTAGACCTGAGAGATAGCAGGAAGGAGGATGAGGAAGAGCCACCTGGTTATGAAGACCATCAAGCTAGCCTCTCAAGAAAACAAAGCAGTATTCCAACCGGGATTGGATGACGACTGATGGCCGACGTCGCTACGTACCCAGATCCTGTTGAGTTGACGAGCGTAGAAGACGGATTATGGTAGAAAGAATCAGCTGAGCTGGGAGAGGACGAGTAAAAAAGCAAAAGTAGTAGAAAATTCATAGACTAGTTCGATGTTAGCTGACGCGTAGACCCCAGTAGCGGTGGCATGATCAGAAAATGGTGAATGTGCCTGAGCTGCTGGTAACTGACTGACCCGCACAATGAAATGGGCCATGTAGCAATGGCTTAGCAATGCTGGCGACAACGCGAGAATTGATCAATTGATATAATGGAGAATTTGAGATTGTGCAGACCAGCGGATATCCCTACTGAGTCAAGTGTCCGGTGTTACGTGACTGCCTAGAGAGTGTCTGAGAGACATTACGTGAAGGGAACTCACGCCCAGCCAAGCTCAACAGTGGGCCAGTTCATCATCCAGACTTGCAACTGCCTTAGAGCATGAGCGGGTTATCTCGCTTCCTATAAATAATATTGTGATCGTGCAGCTTCTTCGCTTGTGTAAGGCCAGGCGTAGCTTTGGTGGAGGTGGGTATAAAGCTGGGCTAGTGAGCAGGAACAAAGAGTTTAAATCATCGGGCAAGTAGACGAGGACAGCTGTTGATTCTCATTGACGAGCGCCTGTATAGAGATAAGATAGTACTGGTGAGGTCTCTTCTTGGTCGCATTCTAGTCTGCTACCCAATAACCTGCCCAAATATTGGTGTCAGGTATCTCACAAATACTAAACATGTCCAGACCCCAGTCCCAATGCTGGCCGTGAACTGCTCGTAAGACATGACCATAAACAGTAAACGCCTTCACAGCTCTGACTCAGAATCTGATGGGTGGCGGTGGCGCAGCATCGTCGTCGATATCTCGGCTTGAGTGCCGTGTATGTCGATGTACCGCGTCCAACGTATCTGCCCATTCCGCTCCTTTTCTCGGTTTGTGCGTCACCGATGCTGCACTGTTGTTGCCTGTTGAACTAAAAAATCGTGCAAATTTACTTTTCAACCGTGAAGCCTCACCATGCAAAGCATCCGGGGTTTTTTTGCGATTGCGCTGGGAGTCGGGAAGAGGCATTGGCGGTGGCCCTCTGTTGGCGTATTCCCACGGTGTCACTGTCCCATCCCGCCTGAGCTCGCCGCTGATCCGCGTCATGAGACCGTGAGTATTAGATTGACCATGGCTGCTATGGAGATTCCTTGTAGGGCTAATCGCGGCATTCGTCAAATTAGCGGCCCCACTGGCACTTCGCTTTCGCAGTCCTGTAACTTTGCTGTTGACACTCTCCCCATCTATAGCAGCATCTTTGCCCCCAGAAGGGGTGCACGTTGCTGCGAGTCCGTTCGTAAGGCCTATAGTCTTGGTCTGCGTAAGAGTGTGAATATCCTCAGCCCCTTGTGATTGTTGGTTGAGCCAGGCTGCTCTATTCGCATCGAGACTTCGCTTAGTTTCCGGATCCATGGTCTCAAAATCATCACCGGGTCCAACTTGCAGACTTGTGCCTGGCCTTGAGGCTACCGATGGGATCGAGGGAGGCTTGATGGAGGATTGCGATGTAGAGCGAATTTTCGAAACAATCGACTGCGCACGAGATCTCGTAGAAGCGCCGGAAGAGGTAGGAAGAGGCGGTGCCGGCGACTTTGTCCTAGGTGGAGAGGAAGGAAGAGTGGCAGCACCAGCTTGTGCATGCCTGATGTTTTCACGGTTTCCTTGTCGGCTAGATGTTCGAGGCGGATGTGGAGAAGTGACGGTTTGCGGATGAGCGGTCGCTTGCTTCGAATGGACGACATTCAGAGGATGCGGCACGTTATTTGAGGGAAGCTCGACAGGGGAGTGCGGTACTGATCTCGAAGTTGACTCGACAACAGGCCGCGAGCGAGAGAATTGGGATTCAGCGCTCGGCCTCATCAGGCGAGCGATGTGCGTTGATGGAGTGGGGGGTTCCGGCTCAGGTTCCTGCCAATTATCGAGACTCGGGAGAGGAGGTAGTTCACGGTTGAGATTGATCTCAGGCTTGGTGGTAGAGCGACCGCGATTGTTCTCGTCACGACCGCTCGGTCTCCCGTCACGACTGCCCGGTCGACTTTCATGGCGTGTACTTTTGTTTCTCGTCAAACTCCAGCTTCGCCATCTAAATGCATTCGGGCTTCTTTTCCGGCCTGACTTTAAGCTTCGAAAAGACTCCCGAGATGCAGAACGACTACCAGATTGGGATCCGGGTCGAATATAATTCTGTACGGCGTCCTTAATACTTCTGGCTCGACTCGTACTCCTAGCACGACTCGGAGGTCTCTCGGTCACGACAGGGGTGTGGGGTGACGGACCAAAGGCCTGCAGTTTCTCTGGCACGTCTTTTTGGATTTCTTGAGCCTTTCTCTTATCCTTTTCTATTCTCAGCCATTCTGCTGCGGCTTCATCAGCACGTGAGACAACTTCTTGTTCGGTCAAAACATGCTGATTAGAACCTCGTTTGGAAGACCGTGCGGGTGTAATGGCCTCAGAGGTCGGAGCGGTGGAAGTTGTCCATGGCATGTCGCTCGAACCAGTGTGAGGCGTAGATGTCGCGGTATCGCTAGACTCCGCACGTGCTGAGGCCTTTTGCTTTGCATCGTGCAATTTAGCTACATCAGGCTGAGTGGAAGATGAGAAGGATTTTTGCCTTTCCTTGGGCCTCGGCCCTCCCATTGACAAACCGATAGGCTCCCTCCGCCGGCTGATATTTGCAGGGGCTGCGTGGGCATATCCGGTTGGCTCTCCTAAGAGATCTCTGAGGTCGGCCTCTGGCTTGTAAGAAAACTTGCTAGACCCCAGAGCGTCAACTTCATTGAAGCCACCGTCCGGGTCTGAATTCTGAGGGTCGGATCCGACTCTTGCATGAGACTTTTCATTCTTTTTCTTTTGCGGTCGTTGTGCGGGTGGGTTCGCTCCCTGACCAGTGGTTGCAGAATCGCGTCCCAGGGTCGCACATGCCTGGCGGAGCTGATATTCGGTTTTCGGGGAAAGAGGTGGATAGCGAACACTGACAGCCTGCGGAGGTGGACTTTGTTGGTCGGGATCGAGGGTTTGCCGTAGAACTTTGTCCTGGGACCGAGAGGGTAGTTTCTGAGTCCATCTTCATTAGCACAAGCCAAAATTTGGCGAAGTAAAATACGAATCGGCCAGCGTCGAGAGGACCAGTTTTGACGTACCAGCGGCGCGACATTGATGCCCAATTTCTTTCTCATCCGAGATGCCATTATGCGGTGGCTACAGCTGTGCAGCCAAAAGGAGGTGGAAAGAGGATGACGACGGCTGGTTCTACAGCATTTGAGGTAAGACACAGGTACAGACACACCAGGTCAGCGGACGGAGTATGGATAATGGCAGCAGAGCAGTCGGGACGATTGATCGCCTGAAAAGTACGGCCGGAGTCGCTCGCACACAGCTGGGCAAGTCCAACCGTGGTGCAACTGAAGGGAATCAAGGGACTTGCCAATGGGGGATTTAAAAATAGCGGTGCGAATGAGCGGGTCCACAAAACGAAGAGGAAACAGCAGGACAATTGGAGCCGGCCAAGTGCAGGACGATGCACAACGGTACAGCTGGGCGCGTGTAAGAAGGCGAGAAAGAAGGATTTCCCTTGGATAGTGTTTGGCCTGTCTGACTGTGCACCATCCAAAGCCATCAGAGCCCTGCGCAAGCCCTGTGCCGTGTCCTACGCACATAAAATCCGCTACCCATCATCCATGCCCCGGCCAATTGCCTATCCCTTGGCCGATCCGGATCGAGCAGAGACGTCTGCAGTGCCGATCGTACGCCTCGAAAATATCGCATCAACTTGTTGACCCGCTCTTGCATGCGGAGTATTCTCTACGTGCTGCATCTTGATTGCGAAACAGCCCGAGTGGCTTGTCTTCGGATGTTTACTCTGATGGCATGAACCACTCAGCCGGCAGCCCTGCCCCAGAACTTGATCCTGCTAGGGCCCAACAGTTGTGTGCTCTGATTCGATGCTGATGTCCCAACTCTGATTATACTTCATTATCGGCCGAACTACCCGCACATCCTGAGCAGGGGATCCCAGGCTGAAACGCGTCCCAATCGCTGTCAGAGCCCCCCCAACCCATGTCGCCTTTTTCTGACTTGAAACCAACTGCTGCCCACTGCTCATCTACGCGTGCCGGTTCATGGAAGTGCGTGCCCGGGTACCCTGTCACCTTTGCCACCGCCGGAATGCACCGATTCCTCAGAGACAGAGTCTACGGAGCACTCCGTACTGTTTTCCGTGATGGGTACCACTACGAGATTCGCACTCTGCTGACTTGCCTTCTTGCGCGATATGTCGCGAGCATTGCTGACAGCAGATGCACGAGATGCGAGCACCCGAGGTCCAAGCACATCAAAGGATTTCTCGTTAATCGATAAGCGAAGGCAAATCTAGACCGGATGATCCGAGACCCTCATCGATACTCTGTATCTTGCAGGCTATCAAACGAAAAGACTTCTACACTGACTCTTCTCGCACAAAGTCAGCCTCTTTGACTAGAAGCAGTGTAACAATTGTTGTCGTTGCTGTTGCAGCATTTTGTCCCTGTACAGTCATACAAGAGCATGCAGGTGACGGAAGTTGAAAGCCAAGCAACTAAATAGGGGACCCCTGGACCTGATTCTACATAATCAGCTGCAAATCGTTGTTAAGATTCATGGCCATCCTTTTTGGATTATTAGCCGAACAATAATACTACGATGGGGAAACCCTCGGTCGGTATTCGGGCGTCACTCGTACGAGCGGTGCTCTCAGCGAGTGTACAGTCGAAAAATGGAGACAGTATATCATCATGAATTTCTAGGCATTCTTTAAGATCTTGGCCTGCATGCACAATTCCTATCAACTTTACTTATGTCGATTTGTCATCATCATCTACATACTGATGGTGTGCTACTTCTTATAGTTTCGCTCCAATCTCTCTGGCCGCAGTCTCTCTCAATATCCTCTTCAGTATCTTCCCACTTGCATTCTTCGGTATCGCCTGGGTGAACACAACCCCACCATCCAAACGCTTGTAGCCTGCCAACTTCGATGCAATATACTGTTGGACATCCCGTTCCGTGAGCGATGCACCAGTGTCTCCCGGCTTTCGAACAACATATGCTCGAGGAAGCTCTGTCCCATCTCGTTCGAACTTGACACCAATCACCGCGGCATCTGCAATGCCAGGGTGATCCAGCAATACCCCTTCAAGCTCTGCCGGAGCGACTTGAAAAGCGCGCACCTTGATGAGCTCTTTCTTCCTATCCACCAAATACCACAGGCCGTTCTCGCTCTTACGAAGTCCCACATCTCCCGTCTTATAATAACCCTCAGTATCCCAGTCATTCCGAATGAACTCACCATCTTTCTTCCCCAAATAGCCTAGAACGACGCCCGGGCTGCGCACACAAAGCTCGCCAGGAACATCGTACCCCGAGATATCGTTTCCATCATCGTCAATGATTTTGATGTCCACATTTGGCTTGGCCCGGCCTATACTTCCCGTAAAATCCTCTTCTTCCCACCAGAATCCCGTCACCGCGCAGCACGCCTCCGTCATGCCCCATACCTGCGTGAACGTGGCGCCCGGGTTCAATAACTTGGTGAAACGCTTCTGCAGCTCTTTGTCCAAGGGCGCCGCTCCGGCAAATACGCACCGCAAACTCTTTAACGAGTACTTCTTAGTGATCTCAGTGGCATTCAGGATTGCAACCACCTGTGGCGGCACCATCATGAGGTCTGTGATCTGGTACTTCTCGATGGCGGCGAGGAACGGTTCAAGCGCAAAGCGTCGCTGGATAAAACATTGTTCGCCTGCTCGAAGCATCGACGTATGAACCATGGGCGCAACAGCAGCATGGAAAAAAGGGAGGCTTGCTAGGGCGCGCATTTCCCATGGCTGCCGCCGGTATTCCCAGGCAGTAGTGTGCTGTGTAACGAAATTACGATGTGAGATTGCGGCGGCTTTGGGTAACCCGGTAGTGCCGCTGGAGAAAAGGCGTGCAGCCTCGGTCGTAGACTGAAGAAATTTCAGCGATTGTGTGCTGTTGAGGGAAAGAAGAAAGCGTCATGGAGAAGAGGAGAGAAAGAAAGAGGGGGGGAGGGGGAGGGGGAGGGGGAGGGGGCTACCTGAATATTTTCATCATCGAAGCTGACCCAGTCTTCTTCACCATGGGAGAGCAAGGTCTGCCACGATTGAAAGTTCTTAATTGAGGCTTTCGCGCTTTCTACTGGTCTGCCCTCGTCCAACAGGATGATGCGCGACTCTGGGATTTTCGCCTCTTTGGCAGCAACTAAGAGCGAATCCAGAATCTCGGGCTCGGCAATAAGAAATTTCGCTCGCGACGTCTTGAGATGATGATCGAGTTCAAAGGGCGTGTAGCCGGGATTGGTACCGGCAAAGATTCCGCCAAATGCTACGATTCCTAGTACAAGAATAGGGTAGTAGATGCTATTAAAGGCATGAATAATGACACAGTCTCCCTTTTGGAGACCTGCTTTGCGGAAACCAGCGCACAATCTTCGCACCAAGGATCGAGCCTGTCTTGCAGTAACATATTTTGACGGGTCTGCAATGTCAATAAAGATTGGCTTGTCGATGTCGTAGGACGGCTTGTTGAAAATCCATGAACAGATATCCTGGGTAGGTATTGGGCAAGAGGCTTCAGCAAGGAACGGCATATTGATCAGATTGAGACAATGGAAGACAGAAGAAGGGAAGGTAAAAAATCAATTGATGTATGGGATAGAGCTCCAGGATGTTTGTTACGAGTTCTGAGATCCACACACCCGGCGAGTTAAAATTAAGCTTTGTTGCTGTCAAGCTAGATTCACCTATACGGAGGTGCCCCACAGCGGAAATTCATTGCCGCGTCAATCAGTACAAGTCTGCACCCAGTTTGCCTAGGTACTTAGTAGGTGATGTTGAATCGATCTACCTACCTAGTGAGAGTCCAAATCGAGGTGATCAGGTAGGCTGACCCAGGCCAGCGGGCGGGTGGCGGCTTTAGCGCTTCATGATCTTTTAGTGGTATCTCCGCATCACTCCATTGGCCGATGTTAATTACCGTAGGGTACGGAGTACTCCCTACACTGATTCGATTCCTTTTTCCCCAGCGCTCCTCCATCTGCAATTTTATAATTCCAATAGCAATCATGGATAGACTCGACATGTATTTCAATCATTGCTTACAACTAGATCTAGGATATTGATATCCGATATACTCTAGAATATTGCCCACATAAGACATTCATTGGTATTCCAGTGCATAACCGAAAATTGGAATGGTTGTAGCCTCATAGGGGCATCCCTCTGATGGTTAGTTCTTTTTACCGAGGTAGGGCTGACTGAACTTTCTGATTAGGGCGATAGGCCCGACCCTAGAGCTTCGTACTACCCACCCTGGCTAATGTTCAGCGGCCAGAACAACTCTTCTTAAAGCGTGACATCTCGAGAATTTCTCGCTGCCGTACATCGTCGCGTAAGGCTGTATTGGTGGTGACATGCGTCATGTAAAAAGCTAGCGAACTGCTGTAGCCCACCCAATTCTTAGTTAGCGTACCAATTCATCTCCTTTACTATTAGGCCAGTCTTTTTTACAGCCAACGTATCTCACTCTCCGCCATCCATCAGCATATGCCTCTTACCCAACCCGGCTCATTCTCCTTGAAGAGATTCGTTCTGCCTAGCCTCAATACTATGTCGAAGAGGTTTCGGACATAACTTGTTATACCCCTCATCTTGATCTCACGGTGTTAATGAGTCACATATTTCTTATGAATCATCACCATCACTCAAACCGGACAATCCCTTCTACTTCGGTGAAGACACTTGATCCCCCACGTCTTGAGGTCTTGACTCAAGGTGGAAATGAATATACGCGCTCTGCTTATGCAGCCCATTCCAATCGCTTCAGCCATACAGTCATGTGGCTGCAGGCTTGGCGCTTTCGTAATACGCACAAGCAGTGAATCGCGAGACAATCATCTTACGAATGATACCACACTTTGTTTTGATCGTCTTAATAGGGGATTTTGATATCTACAATAAGGTACTGAGTTGCGATTGCCGCGCCATCAAGCACAAAGAAAGTACCAAGCCCAAGAGAAGCTATGCATGCACTGCCTTTCCATCCACCGTTGGAAACTCGGCAATATGCAGTTTTGCAGCAGCATATGGGATCAACTTCACCCTCGTCATGGGTCCTACAATCACAGCATTAGCCGGCGGTAAACTCGCCGTACCATGCTCCTCCGGCCATTCGATTGGATAGCCATCCACCCAGATTGCCGTCAACGGAGCCTCTCTGGTCCAGACAGGATTTGGTAATTTCGCGCCCGTCAACCTGTGCTCTACGGCGAAAGTCGAGGGATCGATGGCAAATCTCCATTCCGACGTAGGGTTCATGACCCAATCTTTTGTTTCTGGGGTAGTCTGATCCGCCGGAAGGGGGTTGGGCTCCCGGAATCTGAGTGGCTGATGGTGCGTGTCATTTGTGTGCTCAATATCTAATGCATAGAGCAGGGGCCCGTAGTATACGGCCGTATTCCCAGTCCGCTCCACTACATTGATACCCATGGCTAGGTTTACGTCAATATTGGTCACACCCTCTGGGACGGAGAATGTTTGGAGGCCATCTCCGTCCGGGGCTATGGCAGTCTGCGAATGGCTTCCGACTGTGACCGAAGATTCCATGCTGCCGTTGATGACCCACGTGGGTATCCGCACTGAGAATTTGAAGGGCTTCTGAGTGGATATCGTGTACTGCAGTTTCTCAGAGAAGGGATAGTCCGTCTCACAGCTGATAGACACCTTCGAGCCGCTGAGAGAAGTCTCTACGGAAGTAGGACCCAGAAGTACATGAACAATGCCTTCATCACCATTTCGTACATAAGAGTTTGCAACATACTTGGGATAACCTTGTGGATAATTTACCGTGCAGCAGGGGTAAGTTGGCTCGAGTCCAAAGGTATTTCCATATGAGTCGACGTTTTGAAATGGTTCACCGTCCAGGTTGCGAGACCAAGGCTGGTTTGTCTGCGAGACATAGACGTGAGACCACCCATCCGAACTGATGGCACCTGGAAACGCATTGAAAGCTGCCCGCTCAGCATCATCAGCAAAAGAGGAAATCCCCATGAGTCTATGCAAATAAGCCATAGAGAACATCGTTTCTACCGCCATGCACGTTTCGGATCCACGTTCGGGGCTGAGTCCTCCAAGATGTTCGTCTGCGATGATGCTGCCGGCCCAAGAACCGTGATAACGCTTGGTCCATGCAACAGCATCGGATGTCTGATCAAGGAGATTTCCTTCTCCCGTCATTCTATAGAGAATGGCTGGATAACGAAGACCTTGAGCCAAGTTTACGCCGTGAGTGAAACCGGTCGTCTCGATATGGGGGGTGCCAACTTGTGGGAATACGCCTTTGCTGAAGAAAGTAGTCCAGTCGCCATGACTCTTGCGGGTTCCTTCGAACATCAACTCCATTGTCTCCCAAATGAGCGCTGCATTGCTCCGTGGGTGGTTTTCGTAAAGCCATTGGAGGGATAATGGCAGTTCATGCGCTCGGTCGAGTCCGAATTCACTGGGATCGAAAGTATCTTCTGGTCTGGGAATGAGCCCTCTGAAATCGGCCCGAAGCATTGAGTTGACGAGAACAACAAATTTATGCATAGCTGTAACAATGCGATCCGTCTCTATCGGGTCTGCCTCAGCATATTGTGTCAATCCAAAGCAGAGGAGCGATCTCGCCCATATCCCTCGAGTAGCTTCAGTAGTCTCAGGGCCCAGCCACCCATCTGGGTGTTGGTGATCCAGGGTGTAGTCCAGAAAAGCCTTTGCTTGTGCTTTGAGTCTGTCATCATCAAGACTCCAAGCAAGTGGGACTATATAGTTGAACCAGTATGGCGCAGATTCGTTCAAGACGCTGTACTCGGTATCGCCACCAAGCCACGTTGATTTCGCGACATAACGGTAGAAATCGAACTCACGTCCGGGAAGGCTCTCAGCAAAGAGCCGTAGCTGGTCATGAAGCCAACCTGTGGCATGGACAGACCCTAACGGAAGGGGTGCATACTTGAAGGAAGCCAGCTCTGTATCCAGTCAGCAAGCCATTCTTCGAGTCCCTGAGGTAGCCAACGGAGTGACTTGCCTTTTCGCGGTGTTGACATGGTGTTGAAAGCTATTTCGCATAATATGATTTATTCCAAACTCAGGCAATTGGTGTTGAACTTGGGTACTTGTACTATTTTAGCAAAGGGATGATGCTCATGACTCAATCTCGTTTTGTTGCACAAAAATGCATGATTCACGAAAATGGACGAATATGTTCGATGACTCAACCACCGCAGATACTTACCAGAATGCCCATATGGTATTGGATGTATTGAGAAATACTCGAACAGGACTGTACTCGCCTGACCTAGGGACGTTCGGTGCTACATTAAAAGTCGGAGTCATCTCTTTGGTACAACAGATGATGGGTACCTTGGTGAAGTGACGTCCTTCCGGTGTACTTCTTCAATTTCACGCTATTCCTCTTTTGATTCAAGAATAGTCTCAGAAAGAGCCTCGTAGAATGCAGGATAAAGGTATAGACGACTGCCCGTGTTCTTGTACGTTCCAGAAGAGACACTGAAAGGTACTCCGTAGAGAAGGTGGAATCCAGTCGGCCGTCGGTGGCACAATTATTTTCCGCCAACGAACGCGAAGTTAATGTTGGAAGTTACAAACAATTGGTGTAAGGCTCCAATGTTCTGCTGCGGAGAGGGTGAGTGGACGGCAGAAGTTCCGTTGTATTACTCGATCTAGATCGGAGCTTAAGCCGCCACTATCAATGCTAGATTGATCATGATTGGATAGAGCTGGAAGTAGCTTTATCAAAGCCTCCTGACTGGCTATTGGAACTTCTATGGTGACTTTTGGCAAATCGCAAAGTGTCCAACTAACGCATTCAGAATGAGTACCTATCTAGATAAGGTCCTTGGCAAGATAGGTGTGTTTGCTGATCTCTGACGCTATCGCTGCGGAGTTCTGGTCCTAGTGTAAAATCGCAAACGCTCTTTAAATAAGCTACGCTCGGTGTATCTCACATCAACGTTTCGACTCATCAAAGTGCGACCTCCTGAGCAATCACGCGCTTCAACTCATTTTCATCTCCAAGCATGGATTCTTCACAAACGTCAGAGAGATATGGCTCCGGAACCTCTTCCGGTCCGGGGTTTGGTAACAAGACGAGTGATGACCCCAGTGCCTACGATAACGGCGACACTCGATTTGGCACACTAGAAAATACAGATTCCTATTCTGGAGGTACTGAATTTGGCAGTGGAACTACCAGCGGCGCTGGATTTGGCAATAAAACCAAGGGAAGCGGAGGTGAATCGAAAGGTCTTTGCTCCTGTTGATCCAAGTTGACGAAGGATCTCATTCGTTAACGTAGCCCAGATTCCTTCGCTGGTAAAATCATGGAGAAGGCCGGAAATGTAATGCACAACGAAGGTTTAGCTGACAAAGGCCGCGAGAAGCGTGAAGAGAAAGGCTATGGTCAGTCCAGCGAAGAGACTTTCGGAACGAATAGCTAGGAATTTCGAGTTTTGGGATTATTGTAACAGCTTCTGCTGTAATTCAAATGTGATATGAAGCTCATGGTTCGTCTATAGCTCCATAGGAGCTTTTCCTAAGCTCGATTGTGACCTGTTGTAACCGCTGGAATGCACCGAGATGAAGGATCCGCATCTCATCGGACATATCTGCTCTGTTCCAAGCATCAGTGACATATTATGAAAGCCATCATAAGAGCTTTACCATGAACCGTTTGTGAAAATCGCTCCTCAGCAAGTCGTTCACAAATTCTTTACTCTTCCCTTTCTCCTCTGTACCCCGTGCCTGATTCTTGAAGACCACATCCTCATCCCACCTCCTCTTAACACCGAAGCTTTGCGGATTCAGGAGCGGGTTTCCCCTCGCAATATCCACTTCCCTCTGCTCTTCTTCTTTAGCGGCGCGTTCTGCTTCCTCCTTTGCCTTTTGCTCCGCCCGCTCTTTCTTGATCTTCTCAAGTTCACGCATAAGAACTTCTTCCTCATCCTCTTCTTCTGACTCATCGTCCTCGTCGTCCTCATCCTCATCACTGTCGCTTTCTGAATCGCGATCGATGTCCGCAGCTTCTTCAAGTATCAATCGGCGTCTCTTCGCCTCCGGATCCTCGCCGCCACCGCCATCAGCGTCATCTAGGTCGCCCTTTCCACCTCTGCCAGAACCGTCTTCGATAGCGATACGGTCTTTTCTTTCCTCAAGCGCTCCGGCAGTAGGCGCTGTTGGTGCTCCAGGTGCACTTTTCCCTTTCTTAGCGAAATGCGCTGCTTCAGCCTGAAGTAATTCTGCGCGTAAGTCTCGTCGTGCATTCTCCGCTTCGTTGCCTTGGCCTGTCTGTCGATGCTTGAGGGTTTTATAGGCAGGGAGGAGTCGTTGATGATAGGCGGGACCGCGAAGTGTATCCTTCCCGCGGGCCTGGCATGGCGTGAATAGATGTTTGACTGGTAAAGAATCGCATCAACTTACGGGATCAAAGGTGGGCCTGTGAGCGGTCGTCATGATGCATTTGCAAGTTGAGGCGAGAGTTTGGCAAAAAGGTGGGGAAAGCAATACCTAGCCAAGGTCAGGCGAGGAAGTAAGTGAAGCCGGCAAGAATGGGCTACAGGAGGCGGTGGCAGAAAAGTTGGTGTTTGCATTTCATCACGGCGCGGACACGCAACTTCGCGCTTTTGCTGTATAGGCGCGACCATGTTCACCATCCGATAGCACGATTAAAATGCCTCGTGAGGCTGAAATTTCTCTGAACGAGCGCGAATTCCTTCGAAAAGCACTTCGCGAGGGCGTACGACTCGATGGCCGCTCTTTCGACGAATTCCGAGCTTTAAGCCTTTCGTTTGGCAATAAAGATGGGGTCGCAGATGTGCAATTGGGCAGGACAAGGTACCTCTTTTGTAGGACTACCTTCAGTCGAACACCAGAGGCTAAAAGATTAAATTTAGGGTGGTAGCAAAAATATCCTGCGAAGTCACTACACCTTACTCGGACCGCAAATTCGATGGTATATTTACCATCTCAACCGAGCTGTCGCCCTTGGCCTCTGCTTCGTTCGAAGTCGGCCGGTACGTCATGTCTTGCTACGTCGACGATCCTACCGGAATGCTTTATTCTACTTGAACACGGTACCAAAGGCACACTAACTGAGTCACCAGTCCCACAGAACAGGAGACTCTTCTTTCCCGTCTCCTCGAAAAGGCCATTCGCCGTAGCAATGCCCTCGATACCGAGTCGCTCTGCATTATAGTTGGCGCTAAATGCTTCGCCGTCCATGCAGACATCCACGTCCTTGACTTGGATGGCGGATTGGTGGATGCGTGCTGTATTGCATTGTTAGCCGCGCTACGACATTATAAGAGGCCTGACGTGAGCGTTGATGGAACAGAGGCAAGAGTATGGGATGTGAGGGAACGGGAACCAGTACCATTGACCATGCTACACTTCCCGTTTTGTGTGACCTTCAGTTATTTTGGTGATGCCGAGGGTAAGGAGGCTATGCTTATGGATGCGAGCTTGGTAGAAGAGCAGTGCAGGGATGGCGAGGTAGTCATGACGGTGAATAAATATGGGGAATTATGCCAGCTCGCCAAATATGGAGGAGCAACGGTGGATGCGTTAGCTTTGCTGAATTGTGCGAGATTGGCTGCCGAGAAAGTGAAGGTTCTGGATCAGTTTGTGACAGATAAATTGGATGAGGATGCAAAAGAGAGAGATGTTGGAGGCTTAATGGCAGAGTTAAGAGCCGAGAACGAGCGATGATACCATCTGCTGCGTTCCCTGTGGATGAAGATGCAGCATTCTATGAGAATGAGAATCCATGCTCCCTCAAGGGCGAGTGATAGGCCCATTTTCCAAAAAAAAGTCATGGTCAGAATACCCGGGCTGGAGAAGGTCACAAGACCGCCACATCAAAAGTGCAATAGGACGTGGAGGGTGTAAGCTATTATAACAATGATGATAGGGTCCGATATCATGCTAATTTCCATAGGGTTTCTCGCCAACCATATTTCCCTTTGGGTCATACTTCGCAACAATGAAGGTTCCACTCTCCCCTTCTGCTTTGCCCATACCGACATTTGTTGTCGAATGCCACATGCATTGCGCTATAGTTCAATCAGCAATAGTGATCCTCGACAAGTCGTGCGAAGCATTTACAAAAGTGTCCCCATTTTCCGAAATCGCCCTCTCCGATCTTCTCACCACCGTACGCATTTCTCTCATCCAGCCAGCTCCTTACTGCTGTGGCGAAATTCGCATCACCGGATGACCAGTACAGGTTTTCTCCACCATCACCTGAATGCTGTAGCTTCCCCTTCTTTGCGAGCCTTTTGGCCCAGGATTCCGCTTGACAAGCCAGGTCAGGGGACCATTGGAGTGGAGCAACGGAGTATTCTCTACGCGCGACATTGTGTGCATCGACAGCTGCTACAAGCTCCGAGAACATTTCCTTCTCATTTTGGGGGACTCGATCTTTGCTCTGAGCAGGCCCATCTTGTTTTAAAGTAGACTGGCTTTCGCTGTGATCCTTGTGTAGGATATCTTTCGCTGTACCAATAATCTTCTGCATGGGCTCGAGAGTAAAGAGTCGCTTTGGTTCTCGGCAAACGTAAATATATTTCAAGAGATTGGCAGTGACAAGAAATACATAAATGAATTGAAATTCTCGCGCAGGATTGTCCAGGTAGATGTGAGACAATGAATCGACAGTTTCACTCAGATAAATCGCAAACCTGTTTCTGGAAAATTTTTTGCGGGATGCTGACGTGTAAATCCAAAAATACTACGTCGACGACAGGGATTGAATTCAAGACATTTGACACCCACTTTCATACAACTTGGAAGGTCTCACAGCAACATTGTGACTTCTTGGGTCTAGGTAGGGGGCTGTCATTAACCACCAATATGGTAGCCGGCGATGCCTTGGTCAGGTTACACTGATTCCATTTCCGGCTGTGCACTCCGAACAGCTGGCAGCATACCGAATACCGGTTAGAGTGACCCAATCTATCTTAATGTAAGTATGCCGAACCCTCCATGCTGATGTGCACGAGACGCGTACCTAGAGACAGACGCGTTCGAATGCGCTGACGTCATTTTCATTCCTGTAGATCTGAGTGTCTAGGTTAGGTAAAGTACAACTGTTCCATCTTGTTTTGAGATCATCTAGAGATTTGGGAGTACAAACCTTGAAAATACGCAAAGAGATCAGGAGGCATATTCTAAAAAAGTCTGAAAGAAGTCTAACCATTAGTCTAAGTACTTATAAGATTCCTACCCCACATCTACAGCGAAGAACATTTCTCTTTTTCTCATTCATAGCCCGAATGGCAACTAAAGAGTCATCGTCTCCATCGATTCCAGTCCTTGACCTTTCTCAAGCATCTTCGCCTTCTCACCGCTGCATCCTTCTCCGTCAGCTACAAGAAGCCTTGTTTCGTACTGGTTTCCTGTACATCACCAATCATGGTGTCCACCAGTCGACCATTGATGATCTTGTTGACAAATCTCCTGCCATTTTTGACTTGCCTGCAGACGTGAAAAATGGACTCAGTAAGAGAGAATCACCGCATTTCCTGGGATACAGCGGGTTTGCGGAGGAGACAACGTTAGGCAAGAAGGATTTACGGGAGCAATGGGATTTTGGAAGCGATGTGCCTGTAATATGGAAAAGCAACAAAAGTCATATCAATGGCGACTCGGCAGGGAAGAATTACAGCGAACTGTTTTGGAGACTCCGCGGCCCAAACCAATGGCCACCCGAAGAATGCGTCCCAGGATTCAGACAGGCTTATAAGAAGTCAGCCACGAACAAAATACTGGGCTTTTTGCCCTTTCGTTACATCTCATGAGAGTGCCGATCTTGCTGACCTACGACCAGATATCATGACGAAGTCCAAGAGCTTTCATATCGCTTTGTGTACCTCATTGAGGAAGCATTTGGCATACCAGTCGGCACATTTGACGGTTTCTGGAAGAGTGGAATGCAGCCTCAACATCGAATTAAGCTCATAAAATATCCGCCCGACTCCTCTCCCACAGAACGCGATGCCGAAGGACAAGGGGTGGGCGCACATAAGGATTCCTCTGGCTGGTTAACATTCTTATACCAAGTTGGCAACGAGAAAGGACTGGAGGTGGTTGGACCAGACGGAGAATGGCTTGCGGCTCCACCCATAGCGGGTAGCTTTGTGGTCAATTTTGGTAACGCCTTCGAAGCCGCGACGGCCGGTGCAGTCAAGGCGACAGTGCACAGAGTAAAGGTCTAGTTTACGTGGGATGCGAAATGCACTCAGTGGCTGATGGTGAGGTAGGCCCGAAGTTCCACATCCAGTCCAAGGTACTCCATTCCCTTCTTCCAGGGTCTCCCACTCGATATGACGGTCTCCGAAATCCAGTCATACATTCCCAAGTCTGTGCGTAACCTTCGAGCACAGCACGTAGGCGGAGCGAATGGAAAATCAAAGGACGAGGTTTCTGCTTTCCTTGACCCCAGATGGGACAGCCTCGGTGAATCACAGCTGCGCAAGTGGATACGCAGTCACGAAGACGTCGGACGTAAATGGTACGGCGATGGGGTAGTTGAGTATTATCTGCAATAATGAGGCGTAGGCATACACGCTGGTAGAGACGTAACTACTTGCTGTGCCATGTACTAGGTAGCAAATTCAAATGAGCCTGCCATGACACATTGCCCTCACAATCATGATTTCGAGTAGGTTGATCTAAGTAGGCTTATGGTGCAAAGAGCCACAAAATAAGAGCATTACAAGGAAGGGGCTGGAGCATAAGATACGTCATTGAAAACTCCAATCGTGCGTTGCATCTCCTCGGAACAGCGTCTATCCAGCTTCGGTTTCTTATCAATTATCATCTAGCTCTTAAGGTCAGGGGCACCTTGAAAATACGACGAGCGATTCACGCATCCATTTACCCGCACATAAGGGTAGCCGGAACAAATAACCCTCGTCAGAGGCCTGGAGGAAATAACAAGTTCATGTCTTCGATTGTGTTACAAGGGGGCCAATCCCTTTATTTTGCCTCAGGTGTCAATTCCAATTCGATGATATAACATGGACAGGCTGGTTGATAATTTCCTTGGAGGGGTGTTTAGGTCAAATTGCTCTCTCCATTCCTCTGGCCCTTGTAAATAGGTTAGGTCGTTCCAGGTTTAGCAGGGTCCTTTACGCGCCACTAGACGAGGGTCTCGCTGCTGAAAATCGCTTAGAGCTACAATGCCTAGGTACATATTACTGGCCCCGTAAGCTAAACAGAATGCCAGAGATACTTTACATTCAGCCACAATTCTTGTCTCTTCACAAGCCGATATCTATGGCTGTTTTCATCATTTATCGTCTCTTTCGACGCAGAATTTAGAGAAGCATGTCTAGGATGTAAAACTGAAGACCTCGCAAGGTAGACAAGGCTTATGTGGAATCAAAAAGTAAGATATGTCCACGCTTGGCCTACTACATCATTACGAGGTACAGTCAGTGGATAGCGTAACTTTAAGGGGTGGAAGAAGTTGAACCAATTTTAATATACTTCCCTCGTCCTTTCAGTATACGAATGCTGCTTCCAGGGAGCCCGGGATCATAATTTGTCCTCTGCATTGATTGTAGTGCTTCCAGCGCCCACCCGCGTTTCTTCTTTGGTGTTGAAGGGAGTCGCCTCCTTTATCGTGATGCCAGGAAGTTTAGCAGGTTCGGTAAGGAATAAAATAGTGGTCAGCATGTACGTGGTATTACCCATGTATGAGGTTATGAGAAGATCAGGAGACAATACTTTTGCCGTTGAAGCCGGGTCTAGGAGCCAATGGCAGTAGTACTGAAGTTTAAAGGAGCTTTTGTTGACATTGGGTGATCCTGATCCTGTCTGTAATTCATGCCGAAAAGCCATGGTAAGGGGTGCGTCCTTGTAGTAGATTGGCATGGAATGGTACTGATGGCCATATTTTTTCCGGGTTCATACCAAACTCAAAATTGAAACGTTGTGATCTACAATGGGGATCCTAAAACAGTCAGCGATAGAATGATTGGAGGAACATGATTCTTACGGAAGCAGAAAGAGGGATCTTTTGGGATCATTGAGAGCGAAAAACACCCAAAAAGGTAGCATCGCCGAAGAGACCACGAATACGAAATGTTGGGATCCAATGAGCAGTCTTATTACTAATTGGGCGTACCGGGACACGCTCGCTTGGTCTGGAAATTAAAACTGGGCAATTGAACCAGAGTTCTGGAGTCAATACAGCAAATATGACGACACATACGCATTTTCCCACAGTATTCACACAGACTAGTCTCACTGCTTAGAACAAAAAGGTCTTAGGCGATGTGATAAGGAACATCAGGTAGACGAGCTTCTGTGAATGACACGAAAACGTAGCATTTTTTCCAAGACGCAGCCATTAGCATTCCTACCACTTGGATTATCGCTAAGGCAAGTTCGTGAAAAGTAAGGTTAAAGCCTCACAACAAATCAAGATCGGTTTCTGACCAATGTGCTTTATCGAATCACACGATGGATGGTGTTAACCGATTTTGACTGCCGGCCGAACCTAGAATGGTTAAACCTTGATGCGTGAATAACGTGAAATTGAATGACAGGGTCCAACTGCACCACTTTCGGTTTTCAGAGTAAAAAGGTTTTAGCACGTCTTTGCGTCCGACCGCTAGCGTGATAAGGATCGATCCAACCTGTCTTATCAGCATGAGTACAACCATTCAGGGTGCATTTTGAGTCCAAATATTTTTCAGCAGAGATACTTCTTGCAAGTCTTTCACACCGGGTGGTTGTATTCGATCCCTTTCTACCAGAGTGCCCGAGCAGGCAAGGAATTGGTACTCTGCTCTAGTTGCCACCGTCAATCGCCACGAACATCTTACCTTAAGGCACGAAAATGCACGAAGCTCATGCCTCCCCGTCACCACCGGCTACGAAGAAATCCCAGATACTATCAGGTAAACGTAAGAGGGTAGCGGTGATTTTCTACGAGGGGAGCACATCCAGGAAAGGTATTACGCCCGTCCGTCAAGGAAGAAGATATTTGACGAGATCGATCAATATGCGATCCGAAGAGAAGTCAGTCAAGATGATCCACGAATGAGTGGGAACCTAGCTAGTGGTTAAATAGAAGAAATGAAAATTGTTGCATACTTGCTGGACTCGAGCCATTTGCATGTGCGTTAGCGGTCGAGCATCAGTCTGTGGGAGCGCAGGATCAGGCCATTGCGTAGATGGGCTCGCTGGGCCGCTACCCTGCCAGTCCGTTGATTTGGCGATTGGGCACGTACTGGAAGGACGGGAAAGCGTGCTGCTTGGCCTCAGGTAGAGCACCGGCCAGATGGTGTCATGGTAACGCAGTTTGAAATATCCGTATTGCTGCACAGGCCCAAAGACCCGTTGGCCCGTCATCCGCTGTCGGCCGTTGATGCCCAAATGCTTCTTCCAAGTCCACACGGGAGATCGAGTTATGCTTTCGACGTCATCATCTCTACATGATTGATTCATGGAGCAGCGGTGTAGGGCATTGCAATCACTTCCATTTGTGCCTGCGACGCGCGTGCTACAGCGACGTTCTGCAAAGGACTTGATATATGAACAGGGGTCAAGTGCCGCCGGGATATTCCTCGAAGTGCTCTGGCGAAGACGTCCAGCATCAGACGCAATCTCTTCCCGGTCAAACACAACAATCGTTTCCGGACGGAATGCGAGGCCAGTCAATTTCCAAGCTACTCCCGGAAAGAGGAAAACGGGCTCCCGGTGATATGTATGTAAGCTGGAACTGTCAAAACAGTAGGAAAATGTGGGGTGAGCCAGGATGTTGAATTAAGCGTGGACGGCGTCGCGGCTCCTGCCGAAATGACATTCAATTGACCAAACTTGCATCTAGACTCGCTCCTCTTCCAGGTTTTCAGATACTGCCGGTCGATCGCTCTTTTCTATCATTGCCATTCACACGACTCGATGCAATCCGATAGTGAAGAGCGCCTGTACACACTGATGTAAATGGCGGCCTGTAGTGCCACAGTTCGTCCAATGGCTCGACCCTGGTCGTCTCCTTGCGCAAACGCATAGGAGTCCTTTTCCACTTCGGGCGCAGTGCTTGTGGGATGCATTTGCGTGTGTTCAGGTCGGTACGACCGCCAGTTTTGCACTACTGCTTGCAGCAGAGCACTACGATCTGGCAGCTCAACAAGCTTGGATGCATCCGAGCGAGCTGTGGATCGTGGCCTGCAGCATCTACGAGACCTCCACTCTTGACAGTTTGTGTGTTTCCCGGTCCAGGGCGCTGCTAGCTGCAGCGTGCAGCTCCACCCTCGCTACTCGGCCCGCTGGCAATGGAAACGAACGTTTAGAGCTGCACAAGCCGCAACTGTCCGTTACCTTGGCTATTACCTGCATTCCACCCAGCGCCTGCAGTTTGGAGCTTGGTTCCGAGCGGTGCCCAACCTCGCACGCTTGGAAAGGGTCGCCTTGCCAAATGCGGCTGTGGCCTTCATCGACGTCTTCGCCATGTTTGTGCGTATATCGCTACGCCACGCATCGATCGTTCGCACCACCCTAGCCCGAGCACGCTGCATTGCTTTAGTGCCAAAGTCCGTTTATGTCTGCCAATAGCTTGTAGGTCCGGCTTGGTCCTTTTTGCCTCCGCTGAGAGACAACATCTCCCGTTCTACCGCCGAACATGTCCACAACACCCGCACACCTTTAGTCTCTTCGCGCCTGTCTCATATGCATGCAAAAAGTCTATCAATCCTGTTCTATCGTCATCTCCCGATCAGAAGTCTATCATCATGCATATTTTTGGCTTTAATTACTAATCTACAAGACGGCACACTTGAGCTTTTCGCATGAGCTGTTGTGAATGTGAAGGCTCATTGGAGATCTGCGTCGGGAACTAAGACCACCACGAGACCCCAAGACCAGGAAACCTTTTGTTGACCTGCATACGGCTGTGTACCCGCGAAATACTTGGAACCTGCGCTGACGAGCCCGCCGAGTTGATAAAAGACTGCAATCCCCAGGTTGTACGTTACGTGCGGAACACCATCAGCTTGGGCACTTGTCTTGTCTACTGCACCTCTGAGTGCCCAGACATATCTGGGATGCCCCAACGTGGGAAGGGGAATTCTACTGCGGCAGTGGGTGCATGCATACGCCACATGACGACAGTGAAGCCTGCACATGCCACGAAGCTCTTCGCCTTCGCCGACCCGTCCGCGAGAATCGACATCCTATTCGCAAAGTATGGCTGAGACTCAAAGACCTCCATTGCTCCCTCCCCTGTCGTTTGCAGGCCATCCGCGACCCCGACTGCCGCCACCTCAAATCCCCCCACCACCGCCCCCTCTCGCGGTCCCCCTTGCGGGTAATCGCAATCTTGTGCAACCGCCGGTGTCGAATCAAGCTACGCGAAATCAGCCTCTACCAGCCATTCAACTCGTGCCATCACATTCCGCACCACTGCAGCGGCCGCAGCCGCCTCAACCCCCACCTGCCGGCCCTCACCTTATTCCACCAACTCAACATCGTTTTTCTCAAAGCAAGCTAGCATCTGAATCGGTCCCGCCGTTCTACCATCGACCGGAGCGGTCCCCTCCGGTACGACATGGAAACACTCCCCCCCACTTCCAGCCTTACCACAGACCAAGACATGAAGAGACAAGAGATGTCACTAGGCAGATCCCTCAAGGTTCCACGCCAAGGTATGAGATACCTACTCGCTCGGCCAGTGCCGCAAGGGATCGAACGGGGTATGGCGAGAGCCGTGGAAGCTATGAACCTCCCGAAGAACCTTATCCAGCTCGCCGCACGATTCCTCCAGTTGCTGTGGCATCGACACCCACCGTTTCTTTCAACCCGTCGGTGGCTCAGCCGGCAAGACGAAGCATGTAGGTCTACCAAATAATTAGGGTAATTCACAATCTTAATCGAAGGTCCTAGGCATCTCGACTATCAGTTACAAATCCGCCAACAACCTATTGCTGCGCGAGCCTGCGGATATGGGGAACGTGATCGTCGTGTCATCGACCCTCCACCGATCTTAGAACTTCGCGTTGCTGATTCTGTCAACGGTCGTCTAGATTGGGAGGAGATGAAGTACAATCTGAACGTCCTCCATTGTACGCTGTGGAATGAAGCCGGCGATACTGAAACGGCAGTGGTGCCGGACCAAAGGCGACCTACGAGGCAATTGATGGGTCAAGTGGTCTCTTCGCCGGCAGTTGCCAAAGATGAAAATGGTGTTAACGGGTGTTTCTTCTGCTTTCCGGACCTGTCATGTCGCCAGCCCGGTAGATATCGACTACGCTTTGTACTGATGCGCATCGATCCCCTCAACATGAATGTTGGGGGCACCAATCCGTTATTGGCGAACATCATGTCTGACGCCTTCACCGTTTACGCGGCTAAAGACTTCCCGGGCATGCGACCCAGTAGCGCGCTCACCAAGGCATTAAAAGCACAAGGGTGCAACATTCAAGTAAAGAAGGGAAACGAGAAGAGGACGGCAAAGGGTAAGAGCCCTGATGACGATGAAGACGAGGGTGACGATGACGGCGACGACACAAGCAGTAAAGGAAAAGGAAAGCGGGTTCGAAATCAGTAAGGAGGAGCATTTGCCTGGTGTTTGATTTCCTTTTTGGGTACCCTCGCTGGCAAGCATTGGTGGTGTTGAAATGGATGTAGCATGAGCAAAAGCGCGCGCTCTTGGACGAAGGGATAAACGGCGACCGAGTTTTTCATAAGGTTGAGAGAGTCCGTATCAGGCTGTTCCAGACGCTCCCACACAAGCTTCTTCCGATTTGCAATATAGGGGTAGATAGGCTGTACATACATGCTGAGGTGTTGAAAGGGAAGTAGCCGCTTCTACTTTTTTCGCATACTCTACTTCGATTCAATGGTTCAAAATGTCACACATTAGCGCACTCTGGGTCACCGGCAGCTCACCTATCATAGGCTAGCTTGTTAATGTGTGGCTGCTGATTTCTCCAGGGATGGTGCTTTTGTGCTTTCTTAGCCCCACACCCCACCATGAAAATCTGCCGCACTGGAACTCGCACTTCCTCTTTTCCCGACCGTCTTTTTTTAATGTACAGGCACGCAAAAGCAGTCAATTCCAATCAAAATGAAGTACGTTCTAGTTTCAGGGGGTAAGCAAAGGCCTGTATTCACCAAGTCCTAAGGAAACGTGCTTACATTGCTCAGGTGTCATCAGCGGGGTTGGCAAAGGCATAATTTGTATACATAGACCATTACATATACCGCGCACTTTCGCGCACAATGCTGATTCTTACGCGTCAAAGCATCTTCAACGGGTCTACTGCTCAAGACAATTGGGTTGAAGATATGTACTTACCTATTTTCACGCGTTTCAATATAAACTGCCGTGCTGACGCTCTCTTCACGTCTCATCTATCAAGATAGATCCTTACCTCAACGTCGATGCCGGAACAATGAATCCCAGAGAGTACGCGTATTCACGTATAATGTCAATGCTGCTATCAATCTCTAATACTCGGTCTGCAGGCATGGCGAGGTCTTTGTCCTCGATGACGGCGGCGAAGTCGACCTCGACCTTGGCAACTACGAGCGCTACCTGAATATCACTCTGACTCGCGAAAACAACATCACCACGGGAAAGATATACCAACATGTCATCGAAAAAGAGCGACGAGGCGATTACCTTGGGCATACTGTGCAGGTGGTCCCGCATATCACCGATGCAATTCAAGATTGGATCGAGCGCGTGGCTAGGATACCGGTTGACGATACTAATGAGACCCCTGATGTCTGCATTCTCGAGCTAGGAGGTACAGTGGGTGACATTGAGAGTATGCCTTTTGTCGAGGCTCTAGTACAATTAAGAAGAAGAGCTGGAAAGAATAATTTTGTGCAGATCCATGTCTCATACATCCCCGTGATTGGAGGGGAGCAGAAGACGAAACCAACGCAGCAAACCATCAAGAGTGTGAGAAGCATGGGTTTGATACCTGACCTAGTATGTTCTAAGCCAAGGATATATGTTGCACCCAAGACTCCGTTCTGACTTGATTCTTGGGCTAGATCGTCTGCCGTTGCGAGATCCCCCTTTCAGACTCGACCATTGACAAAGTTGCTCTTTACTGTCAAGTCGAGAACTCACAAGTCGTCGGTGTCCGCGATATGCCATCGACCTATCAAGTTCCGATGCTTCTCGAGCAGCAAGGTCTCATTGAATTACTCCGGGAAATTCTTTGCCTAGATTCAGCACCACTAACTCCCACTACGCTTACCTCTATCACCACATCCCTTTATCAGCGCGGCCAACAGACCTGGCAACGCTGGAAAGAGCTCTCCATAGGCCTTGAACGTCATTTCGAACCCGTCAATATCGTCCTCGTCGGCAAATATACCGAACTCCACGACTCCTATCTCTCCGTCGTCAAGTCCCTCGAGCATGCCGCCATGCGATGCCACCGCAAACTCGAACTCACATGGGTCGACGCTGCTCATCTGGAACGCCCCACGCCTTCATCCACGCCTTCACCCTCATCCTCCGCCGTCGTCAACCGCTCCTCCTCTTCCGCTTCCCAGCGACCCCTCTTAAATTCCCACACAGCAAGCCCGAAACCGTCCCAGACGATCACGAACCACTCACGGTACCACAAGGCCTGGCACTCCGTCATCAACGCCCAGGGCATCCTCATCCCCGGCGGCTTCGGTCACCGCGGTACCGAAGGCATGCTCGCCGCCGCGCAGTGGGCGCGCGAGAACGGCAAGCCGTATCTCGGCATCTGCCTGGGCATGCAGATGGCCGTCATCGAGTACGCGCGCAACGTGTGCGGCATCGAGGCCGCGACCTCGGCCGAGTTCGACGCCCAGGCCAAGGAACCCGTCGTGGTGTTCATGCCGGAGATCGATAAGCTCAAGATGGGTGGCACGATGCGGCTCGGGCTGCGACCGACGCTGTTCCAGGAAGGCAGCGAGTGGAGTCGGCTGAGGCGGCTGTACGGGAGCAGGACGGAGATTCTGGAGAGGCATCGACATCGGTATGAGGTCAATCCGGAGTATATCTCGCGACTGCAAGAGGCGGGTATGCATTTCGTGGGGAAGGATGAAAAGGGAGAGCGAATGGAGATTCTGGAGCTGAAGGACCATGACTGGTTTGTGGGCGTCCAGTTTCATCCTGAATATCTGAGCCGGGTGCTCCAGCCGAGCAAGCCGTATCTCGGATTTGTGGCGGCGAGCGCAGGCGTGTTGGAACCGGTGACGAGAGAGCTAGAGATGGAGGCCCAGGGAGAACACACGCACCGCGGGATGAACAACGGTCTAGTGAATGGAATCAGCAAGCTGGGGTTGGGAGAGTTTTGAACGGAAGAATGGAAGAGCCAGTTGCGGTATTTGCTTGTCAGATTAACGAGACGGCGGTGTCAAGATGAATATGTTAGAAATAATACATAGATGCATTGTAAGGATGTTGGTGGTCATTGTGAGTTGGAGGTTTGGCGTCTATTCTTGTCGGGCTCATTGTCAAGGCGAAGCTTCAGTCGCTATTGTATTGGAGCATGTCGATTTGAGATTGCTTATTTTTATTTTGAAGCAATAGCTACGCAAATGATCATTGTGAACTGCATCTTTTTGGTCGGAAACTCCGGCGCTCAACATTCTTGTTTGTATGGCTAATACAGCAAAGAAAAAGCGAAGGAAAGCATGCTTAAGCCATATTCGTAGATTATTTTTCGAGGAGAATTTCCTAATCAAGTACTTAGCGGGGGTGCCTGCTTTCATATCCTACCTCCCCACTTCGACATCTCGACTTAACTTCTTAACCGATTTCTAATATCAACTCTGTAATCGCAAGCAGCTACTTGGTACACTGCTGGCTATCTTCGTTTCTTTAATTGCCGGATCTCAATTTCAAGCTTTGTCATTGACCTAATTTAAGTGTTCTTGATCTTGCAAATTCCTTCAGACCTCGTGCCTCTTTCTCTTCTATCACAATGTCTCTCGCAAATGCCAAAGTCACTTCCACCGAGTCACTCGTGAGCCAGCGACCTTTGTTGAATTGTTGATACTTCCGGGCATCTAAAAGCGTACCTAGGATCCATCCAAAGCGAAGTGGGCTCGTCTAAACCTCGTCCACTACACCGACCCGCGCAACAAGCAACGGAGCTGGGAATACGCCTCCCGCGCCACACGCCCCAAAAACAGTGCCATTGACGGTGTGGGCATTGTCGCCATCCTCAAGGGGCCCAAATCCCCCTCAAATCCGTCGGATAACGCCGATACGGAAGAACCACGCATCCTGCTGCAAAAGCAATTTCGGCCGCCCATCGACAAGATATGTATCGAGGTCCCTGCCGGACTAGTCGATGAGGGCGAGACGGGTGCACAAGCCGCTGTCCGTGAACTCAAAGAGGAGACGGGATATGTGGGCACAGTGGACGAGGAGACGCCCGTCATGTTCAACGATCCCGGGTTTTGTAATACGAACCTTACCATGGTACATGTGAATGTCGATTTGCAGAAAGAGGAGAACCGGCGGCCGAAACCGGAACTGGAGGAGAATGAATTTATTGATTGCTTTACGGTAGAGCTGAGCAAGCTTTACGCGGAGTGTAGGAGGTTGGAAACAGAGGGATACGCGATTGATGCGAGGGTGGGGACTTTGGCGGAGGGAATTGAGCTGGCAAGACGGTGGACGATCAGGTAATAAGAGGTGATATTGAATGCCATAGACGAGGGAGCGATCCAAGCATCAAGCGTCTTACGTACATGAGGACAATCGTTACACTTAACGAGATCACGCCTCTATTTTAATGGCGGTAATACCGCATGCGACGACATCAATACAAAAGTTGCGATAGATCGCAGAATATCCCTCAAATGTTTAACTATACGTTGGAAGCGAAGCGGAAACGAAATGATTTAGCGGTGTGTGAAACCGCACGCTGAAGATGTATGCCTGCATCCGTCTCAAACAGAACCGAATGCTAATGATTGTTTCTGGAGATGGAGATCTTGTTACCTGAAAATCGGTTCCTGGAACTTTCTGCGACATTGAGTGTGTTGCTGACGATAGAAGCTTTCTGAACTGGACAACGCCCCTTTGGCGTGCACGGGAAGTTTCCGGAAATTTTCAAGACCTAAGCTTTGGACACGAGGCCACCGCTCACTTACCCCCGCGTATCACCGGCTAATGGTCGTCTCTCTTCAGCCACTCCTTGGATGCATCGTAAAGTTTGCCGAACTCGGGGTAGTTCTCCACTATCCAGTCGTACAATGGCTCATTGAGGGTCTTGGTGAACTGCAAGAGGCCGACAATTGCGAAGTCAGCGAATGACACTGTAGACTTGTTAGCACTGACCGACTAGATTAAAAGTGCGTTTTGGGCGGAATATATCTCTGCATATCTGGCGAAACCCCCCCTACCACAAAGGACTTCGTGATGCAAATAAAATCTTTCGGCCTCTAATGCACTAGCACCTCATTCTTATGGTAGATTCGGGACTAAGGTAGGGTCTCGGTGGGCCCCGAGCCAAATAAACATCAAATCTGCGACGAAAAGTACTTACCCTGCTGACCATCCAAAAAGGGTCCTCCTTTCTCTCTCAGCATTTCCGCCATCTTTTTCAGACCATCCCGCGACTTCTCCCAAGCCTGTTTCCCACCATTGGCTGCCTCCCATTCTTCCAACGGCATCCCAAGATGCTCGGCTCTGGTCCTCTCAAAGTATTCCTTGCTCACCGGATTCAAAAGATTCCTGGGTACACGTGGTACTAGCTCCGCTCTGAGGCATCCGAATGCCTGGAAGAAGATCGGTTCAAGACTCTTTTGGGCGGGTGTGTCGAATGGAAGGGCGGGCGTGGGGTAACGCTTCTCAATCTCTGCTACGATCGCTTTGCTGTCCATGACCACCTTGTCATCCGAGTGAAATAGCACTGTGGGACTGGTGTAGGATGTGGTTGCCGTTCCCCCGGCACTGGCTTCGACACCCAGAGATTTCAGTTTGGGGGCTAAGTCCGGATATTCGACCCATTCTGTCTTGTAGTTTATGCCCTTATAATTGAGGTTAAGTCGAGCTGAATTTGTTAATCAGCGCCCGAAAGTGAAAGCGCAAGATTGGGGGCACTACTTTTCCAGGGGTTTAAGCTCCAGCAGAAACTTTTGGGCTTAGTAGGCAGGTCGAAAAGGGTGACTTCCGCCATTGTTTGAATATCTTGAAAAGGAAGGACGTTTTCACTGAAACAGCACTATCAAAAGAGACAGGAACAGCAGTGAAGATCTTCTTAAGCTGCTGGGCCGTCCCTCTGTGATTACTCCTCTTCTTACTTAATCGCGGGGTTGACGTGGGGCAAAGAGATCGACTGAAATTGGAGTTGAGGGGTGAAGAAGTCTAAGGATGACTTAAAATACCGGCTCTACTTATGTTTGGGAAACGGAGAAACTATCTTAAAATGGGAGACGATTTCAAAGACCGAAGAAAAATCAATTACTTGCTTTGGGGACACGGGGAGCACCGCGTGAAGTAATGCACCAGCGATTACAATCCTCGAAGTCATGGCTTTTAGGTGTGATACGAAGCAGATATACTCACAAGAGCGAGGAAAAAGCAAAGACGGGGAGGCCATCATCTCGAAATCACCAATTGAAACACGTCGATTGCTCGGAGGAGGTACAAAAATCAAAAGCCAATTTGCTTCAAAGCACTGCCAAATTTTTGTCCTACATTTTTTGGTGATACCATCTCTTAGAGAGGCAACCGCAAGCCCAGGAGGTAGCGATGTCTTGAGTACCTTACTGAATGGCGCTGCGCGATGGCGAAATGGTTTAAAGTAACAGTATGCTGTATTCTCCTTCAGGATTCAATCAATAAGTACCGGTTTATTCCAAGGGTTTCGTGAATTTCAACTCAAATCTAGGATTATAGAGTAGGAGAGTCAATTCAATGACCAAAGTCGGCTCGACTCTAATTAAACTAGGCGCATAACGGCTTGATCCGGGCTTATGTTGCTCCAACGAGGAAGCCGTTTTTCAAGTACGAAATAGGTACTCCGTAGAGAGTGTTGTGTGGAGCATTCAAGTCCCTGTCGTAGATCAGCGAATCATGTTCGCTCCCGCCGCCACGGCTACAGACCTCATGGCCTTTTAGGGAGTACGGAGTCCTGATCTGGCCACTCGAGCTACGCTGTAGGGATATGGTACACCTTCCCACGATGCAATTACACTACTTTGACATCCACAGTTCAGGATGGCAGAAGACCATTCCCCCTACTATCATGGCCACTCGCGATGGGCATCAAGTCTTGTCATTGGCTTCTCAGGCTTCTTGTGTCGCGCATTCCTCTACACGCTGAATCGGACAGAGACTCGTGGCTTGGATCGATTTCTCTGCCTTTTGGACGAGAGAAGAGATATTGAGGGAAGGACGAGAGGGCTTATCACTGGTACGTCAGTCTTGTATCCTGTAATTGAGCTCAGAACATCACGGCTTACGAGACGTCTTTTGCAGTGAGCAATCATACCTCAGTGTACGTACGCGGACTCGCCCGCCATGACCCATTCTACGACTCTTTGCATGACTGACGCCCGCCGGTGGTGCTCAGTATGGACGATCCTATAATGTGGGGTGTACTACCGCTTCGGTATCAATGGAATCCAGACAACGTAAGATGGATCTTGGGTAGCTATGACATCACATTTCAAAACAGGTATTTCATTATGCGGCAATTAATCAAACCGAGAGATGGATGCTGACAGCATCAAGAGCTATATCGACCTTCTTCTCTATCGGTCAGGCCCTTCCTACCCACCGCAACCAGCATTCTCCGTTTGGTGGCCTCTTCCAACCCACCATCACCCAAGCAATCCGCTTGCTCTCCCGTGGGCCCTTCGATAAACCCACTCCGCTTCCTATAAATACCAAGTCTCCTGCTCTAGATGCTGACAAGTCTTCGGTCAGCACTCTCGACATTCCTGATCCCTTCACGCATCCTACAGCTCCCCGGCCTCTGACGACGTACACAACCAATTTCGTCGATAAATTCCCCGCCCCCTCTGCATATCCGTCGCGATATCACGCGTGGGTCCATATCTTTCCTGAAGGCCGGATACACCAGCATCCCCATAAAGACATGCGATACTTCAAATGGGGTGTTTCGCGCATGATTCTCGAAGCAGATGTGTGCCCGGACGTGGTTCCGATCTGGATCGAAGGATTCGACAAAGTCATGAATGAGAATCGGGGAAGGCCTCGGTGGCTACCGCGAGGGGGCAATGAGATTAGTGTCACGTTCGGGGAGAAGGCTGATGTCGAGACCATGTTTGGCGATGTGCGGAGAAGGTGGGAGAAACTCGTCGAAGAAGATTCGCGACAGAGAATCAAAAGTGGAACAAGACCGGATGATGTGGGTGAGCGAGATATCGGCGTTTTGTCTGAGGGTCTCAAATATGGACGGGAAGCAGTGGAGTTGAGGAAAGAGACGACGATGATCGTGCGGAAGTTGGTCTTGGAACTTAGAAAGAAGAGGGGTCTGCCAGATGAGGATCCCAAGGCGGGATTAGTGGAGACTTATGAGAAGGAAGATAGCAAAGAGGGCACTACATTCAGGCAACCTCGGAGAATGAAGGACGGGAGTTGGGTAAGGGACGATTGAACCCCTGTACGATATTTTAAGATACGTGGAGAGAACTCCAAGGACACGGCTCTGCAAAAGTATGCATTGATAGCATCGCATAGCGAAGGCTTGGGCGTTATGGAATCATTTCAACGGGTGTATAATACAAGCAAATATTGCAAGTAGTTGCAAATCAGGTTGTAATGGCCTTTTTTTATTTAAAAATTTTTTTTTTGGTGGGATGGATTGAGGCATAGACACCAGAGGTGAAAAGACCATTATCCGCATCATGTTAAGGATGTTATTTCAAGCGATGCGCAGTTCGTGAAGTTGGAGCTATCCTCATCCGACGTTGGCAAGCAGATACTGGGGACAACTTCTTCAAGAGACCATGAAATGCTGTCAGATTAGATCAAGTTAAAATCGCCTTCATCGATATGGGCTCGGTCTCCGTATGAAACCACCATGGAATAGTCCAGGGGCTTCAAAACGGCTGTATGCATCGAGTCGATGTCTCAGGCCTAGATCTATCATCATCCAGCGAACGACTTTGTAAGACGGAGAGAGAAAATTTTGCCTCCTCATAGACACGTCAGACACAACAAGAAAACGAGATTACCCTACAATGACTTGGAATGATACAACTTTTCCGCTTGGCATTGGCTGGAAGGTCGGATAGGGGGGTCAATTGCTGATGACGGAGACACAAGAAGAGACGGGAGGTGGTGTGCCCTGTGGTGTCGACGCGGCTGACGCACAGACTTCCCGCGAACGGCCATAAATTACACCAGCGAGCCCGCCCTGAAGCGAGTCCGAGACCGCAGGAAACCTCAGCGCCCCTTTGCCCCACCAGCACCAGCCCGGGCCCCCTCTTAGTGCTCGCGATTACCCGGCGCGGTCCCACAACTCCGCCACAACTTTGCCCGGTCCACCAAGGAGCTTGGGCCAACACCCCGAAAGCCAGGAAAGGACGAAAGAAAATAGGGAAAGAGGTACCAAACGTCCTTTCCCCATTCACCACCATGGCTGACCAAGCCGCCAGCATTGCGCTCTCGGGCGCATCCACATCTCTGGCTTGCCGCCCCTCTGATTGGCTCGTCCAGCAATGGCGTACGCCCCACGCTCGCCCGACTTGACAGGTACCTACGCACCGGCGTCCCCCGACCTCAGTGCAACGTATGCACCACAGTCCCCAGACCTTTCCACCTACCATTCTGCCCCTTCCATACATCCGCAGCACCAAGGATATCGCGGCTCCGTATCCCACGATCCATACACGCCTTTTACGCCATTCACTCCCTCCGACCCGCAGGCTCAAGGACAATACTTTCCACCACAACCACAACCACAACCACAACCACCACCCTCGCAACCATTGCCGACTCACACCGTCATGCCTTCCACCGAAGCTCCAATGTCAGTCGATTCCGGTGCGAGACCTGGGAGAGGGAGGAGAAAAGGAAAGCGCACAAGCGAGGGCGAGGATGACGGCGACTGGCAGCCTGAAGAGAAGCGAGTAAAACTCGAGACTGAAGATGGACGAGACCTGCAGAGGCCTTCCTGGGCTGAAGGGGTTGATGTAAGGACGAAGTTTCCCGTCGCAAGGATAAAACGGATCATGCAGGCCGACGAAGACGTCGGCAAGGTCGCCCAAGTCACACCCGTCGTCGTTTGTAAGTCTTGCCGCGTCGTCACCATCTAGCTACAAAATACTAACCTTCTTCTGACAACAGCCAAAGCACTCGAACTTTTTATGATTGCTCTTGTCACCAAGTCCGCATCCATGGCCAAGTCCTCAAATTCAAAGCGCGTCACCGCCGCACACCTTAAACAGGCCGTCACGACAGATGAACAGTTCGACTTTCTCAGCGAAATCGTTTCTAAAGTTGCCGATGCACCCGTGAAGTCAGAAGGCGGCGAAGATGAGGATGGCGAGGCAAAGCCGAAGCGGAAAGGAAGGGGCCCCGGAAAGGGAAGGAAGAAGAAGGACGATAGTGAGAGTGCTTAATGAGGTTGGCTGGAACGATCACAGGGAAATGAGTGGAGTAATGACCAGCCATTTGTGACTAATTTTCTGATGATATAGCAAGTTCAGCTAGATGCTTGCAAGATCACCTGAGTCAAGGATTGGAGAAGACGCTCATTGTACTATGCAAAAAGGATGTCAACATCATCGAACGTGGATATGAGACTTTGCCCGCCCTCCATCTTCGCTTCCGATTCCCCCCACACAGAGGCGCTGTCAAAGATCATGAGGTGTCGTGCCGGCCCTACATTGCATTTTTACATGGTACGAAGTTTTGAAAAGCTATGCAATTGGCTCTCCATAATTCTATCCAGGCCTGCGACAACCTCTGTCCTCCTTGCTGGCATGAGATACAGGCCCGTCTTCGACCGGGCCGATAACTTCAAACAAATTCTCTGGATACACGTATGGGACATAATGGTATTCAATGTGGATGGCATTCAGATCCTTGTCAATTTGTCATGTTCATTCGAGACTCGTTTGAGGCGTAGGGAGGCTTGCGAGGTCCGCGGTGAAAATGGATGCGAGACAAGGAAGGTTCGAAATATTGGCATGCGAACCCCCGTTGTGTGTAAAATCAGACGCATTGCTGCCCGTCCTCTAAACGGTCATGTGATCAGGGTGAGTCCCGCACCCCGTGTGCGTACCTAATGGCCGTGGAGTACTCCGTACCTAGGTAGGTACATGATATGTCATCAGTTCTGTCACACTAGTGGGACCACTAGTACTTACTCGTGAGACCAGCACCCAGCCGCCTTGCTACCACTCTTTATCCCTCTCGAAACCTTGATCGACGAAGTCTCGCGGGTCTAATATCTGGATATCTTCCATCCTTAAATCGAGTAGGATTACTGCCTGAGACGCTGTTAGCGCGTCATCCTTCGCCACCGCGAGTGCGCCTTCGTCCCTTTATTCTTCGTAGGACGTGGACGATCCGGTCGTCCAATTTCGTACGGCAAAGCTTTGCATATCTACCTATCCACTATGTCGTTTGAATCATTCCACCGGGTAAGACCCACCAGATTAGATCAGGAAGTGCCGTCCGTCTTTCGAGTAGATCCTATCCATGGAGAGGACATCTTTGAGATAACGATTGCTGAGCTCCAAGGGTTATTCAATATTGGGAGACTAACTGCCGCCGAATACACCGCTTTTTGTATTGAACGAATAAGAAAGGTCCGTGCTTGCACCATCCACTGTCAGAGCGGACTGGCTGATAGTAAACGAAGAATGTAGATCGATCCCTTTCTGGAGAGTGTAATAGAAGTGAATCCAGATGCGATCGGGATAGCATTGAACCTTGATGCCGAAAGGCAAAGCGGTAAAGTTAGAAGCATGCTCCATGGAATTCCTGTACTCGTCAAAGATGTGAGTTGATGAATGACGCATAGGCCAGGTTTTCGCTCATCAACTTGCTAGAATATTACAACTGAGGACAAAATGCAGACAACGGCTGGCTCTTGGGCTTTGCTGGGCAGTAAAGTACCGAAGGACGCTCATGTGATCACAAAACTCCGTGATGCGGGTGCGGTCATTCTTGGACATGCAAACATGAGTGAATGGGCGTCAGTAAGGTCGAAAATCTATTCGACAGGCTATTCCCCGAGGGGGGGCCAAGTCAGGAATCCTTTCAATCTTTCAAGTAGCCCTTGTCAGTTTATCATGCTCTGATTGTGTTATACTGAGAGCTCACTTTGTGAAGTTGGATCCAGCGGGGGCTCTGCTGTGGCTGTTTCTTCGAACATAGTACCTCTCTCACTTGGCACAGAGACAGATACTTCGATCATTGGTCCTGCGCAGATCAATGGCGTTGTGGGCATCAAACCCACAGTCGGTCTAACATCTAGAGCTGGCGTGATCCTCATCTCCGAAAGCCTGGATACAGTCGGTACCTTTGGGAGAACAGTACTCGATGCCATTTATGGATTAAATGTCATTGTCGGGGAAGATGCCAATGACTCAGCGACTCAAAATAAGGGGACTACGCAAAAGTGCGACTATACGAAATTCATCTCCTCGAAAATCGATCTGAAAGGGGCGAAGTTTGGCCTTCCAATTAAACGGTGTTGGGAACTGGTGCCTGCTGACCAAAAAGAGGCGGTTTCAAAGGTCTTGGACGCTATCGAAGCTGCTGGAGCAGAAATCGTACCCACAGATTTTCCCTGTGCCGAGGAGAGAATTCAGGAAGATGGGACGTGGAACTGGTACTTCCCAAGCATTGGCAGAATTTCAAAAACAACCAATCAAAACTAACTCTATCAGGGAGCTAGGGGTACCTTCAGAATCCGAATTTACGGTTGTTAAAGTCGAAGCGTATAATGGCATTAACAATTTCCTTTCAAGCCTTTCTGATACGGATATCAAGAGACTTGACGATGTTGTAACATACAATATCGAAAACGGAGGCACGGAAGGGGCCCAGCGCGGTGAGCACCCGGCCTTTCCGAGCGGTCAAGTGAGTCTAACCTCTGCTAATGCTGAGACGTTTCTGACGTTTTAAGGATAATTTCGAAGAAATTATTGACTACAAGGGCCTAAAAGACGCGACCTACCATGATGCTTTACAATTCATTCGGAAAAAGTCTCGCGATGAGGGCATTGATGCTGCCCTACGCCATAGAACTGCCGAAGGAGAAGTAATTATTCTTGATGCCTTGATCTTATCTGACAGGAAGGGGGTTGGGCAACAAATGTCCGCGCAGGCAGGTGAGTTATTTCATCGCAAGCAAAATCGCAAGTCTTGACTTCTACCAGGTTATCCAATTGTAACCATGCCAGTCGGTTTAGATGCCGCCGGCATTCCCGTGGCGATTTCCTTGCACCAGACAGCGTTCAATGAAGGGATTCTATTTAAATGGGCCAGCGCAATCGAGGAGGTCCGGAATGACATGCTTGGATGGCGACCAACGCCCAAATATCATCTTTATCATTCCAAGAACGTACCCATAGGTAGAAAGCACACAACGTAGAGCAGGAATACGTATGGCAGCTTCGACTGTGGCTCGTTATCCTGAACTGAGGCACGTTTGGTAAAAATAAGGTCAGGCCATGACATACGATATCTTGTCAAGTACAGTGGAAAAATGTTGTAGCTTTGGACGAAGATGGAGTAGAGCAGGAGGTGCAGAGAATGCCCGGAGAAGCCTACAAGCTTTCTGGCTTCTTGCTCTTATCAGATACAGTGCACTTTTCCTATGGGCAGGCAGATGCTTGGTTGCGCCTGGCTTGCAGGTTTCTCCATGATTAGGGCCTTGGCTGAACAACTCTATTTTGCATTTGAGCTCTTCGATCCGTTGACCGCGGCAGTAGATGTAAGTTTTGCAACACTTTCATGAGGCTCAAGCTCTTACGACCCTCCGAGAACCAGCGCGCGAGAATACCTCGTCTTATGGAACTCCCAACGATAATGGAAGCCTCTGGTACTCTCGTTTAAACGGATCGATATCTCTTTGGACTGGAGGAAATAGTGTCATTCTTCATTTCAGTTTTTGAACTGTCGCAATCCGAATTGGGGATAGGAAGAGAGCAAGGCCAATCGTTGCTATTTAGATCACGCCGCACTCAGGAAAGGTCACAGCTGAATTCCCTGAAAGCTCAAAACAAGATACTTCGGGAGCAACGACTTTGCCAGACACAAATGAAGCAGTTTGAAAATATTGTGCAAATGGTAGACACTTCCAATTGGTGAAAAGCTTGCACGCATTGGGTTATTCCTCGCCTGTATGACTGGCTTGGTGTCTCCCTTGGGTTTACTCACAAGTTACTACGGCATGAATATTCAAGAATTCACAGCCGGGGGAAATGTCGCACTCTTCAACTTCTGGCAGATCGGCTTCCCTATTTTGCTGGCTTGTGGATTAGGGTCTGCATCTGTACTGCTGTGGGCTTTCCACAAATCGTAAAGGTAATGAGACCATGTAATATTTTTTGACAGCTGCTTGACTGAAATCTGCCAGTTTTTATGGAGAGACTTGGTAGAGAGCTTTCAGAAAGACAATGGTGAGAGGATCTCGGAGGAGTTTACGGACGGAGTTGCAAAGATACCTAAAAGGAAATGGGTCTGCTGCAAAAGACTACAGGTTTGCTCATGACCTTAAGAGCTTCACATTGTATTTCCTAGGTAGGAAGGTTCGAAATATTAGCATGCGAACTTCCGTTACGTGCACGGTGGCAAATACCGACTGGGCCTTTCCGCATCTATAACTTGGAAATTACAGCAATAACCCAAAAAGGACAAGAGGTAAGCTTCAGCCAAAGTGATACTTAGAACTATCGGACTAAAGTCCAATTATTCGCCCAAGTGCTTCGTGGTAGCGCACGACCGAAGAACAGAATGATTGTACTGCTCCTCCATCAGAGTACTAAGCTACCTCGGTTGATTCATTGACCAACATTTTGCCGTCAGCTACTGGTAAGAAAAGGATCTGTCTGGACCCGAAGAGATAGATAGTCATCAGAGACATATATTGGATGACAAAACTTCAATGCAGGACATCATGTAGACGAAACGGCTGAAATACTGCGGTGGCGCTCGGAGCCAAGTCCGCTTGTCGACCTCACCTCTTTCACGTACTCCATGCCCTACCTACCTTACCCTGTTCTCCTAAAAGATCGAAGGAACTGCATCTTACATCCCTGGACATGGCACATAGTATGTCTCGCTTAGGCAATCTCCATCATCGTACTAATCCGCCTAGGTAAACGAAACACATCGCTCGCCTTCTTCACCTCGTACGAACGTTCACTGCTCAAAACCACCTGGGGCTCTCAATCCACACGTCTCAACCGCGATTCCTTCCTTCCCTTTGCTTCCTGTCAGCTCTGTCTTCTTCCTTCCCGTGACCCTGTCGCTTGTGCCTCAGAAGGTCATGTATTCTGCCGTGAATGCGCCATGTCGAACTTGCTTGCTCAACGCAAGGAGATCAAGCGACTGGAAAAGGACTACGAGAGTAAGCGACGAGAGGCCGCGGAGCAAGAACTGTTACAGGACGAGGAGGCGCGAGACCATGCTGTGGAGGAGTTTGAGAGGGTACAGATGGGCTTGGATGCAAAGCTTGGAGAGGGTAGAAACATCATTGGGAGGGGAAACGGGAGGATCACTGTCGAAGAAGAGATGAACGACGGCGCCCGGGGAACTAAGAGAAAATTTGAATTAGACGAGGAGGAGCTACTGAATGTGGCGAAGGAAGAGAGAGAACGGGCAAAAAAGGCCGTCCTAGACAATAAGGTGCGTTATTTGATGCCGGAGCAATGTTCTCAAAGTAGCCACTGGACTCAGCTGAATTATAAAGTGCTGACAAAAAGTAGAAAGAAGCCTCCCGGTCTAAACTTCCCTCCTTCTGGGTGCCATCCCAAACGCCATCATCAAACGAGTCGATTCAGCTTCACAACATCCCGCAAACCCTCAAACTAAACCCGCTATGTCCTGGCTCTACCGAAGGAGCACCTCACGAATATTCCCTTAAGACTCTTGTTACTCTCCATTTTGCCGAAGAAAAGGATTCCAGGACCGGTGAGGTTGTCCGCAGTTGTCCTTCCTGTCGGAAAGCCCTCAGCAACGCTACGAAAGCAATACTAGCAAAACCGTGCGGACATGTTATCTGCAAACCATGCGTGGAGAAATTCATGAAGCCGGAGACGAGACCTGACGCCCACAACCCTGATACTGAGTTAGGGGTTTTGAGGTGTTATGTGTGCGAAGCGGATTTGACGGACAGGAAGAAGGCCAGGAAGGAGGGAACGAGCGGAAAGGGAAGAGACAAGGAAAAGGTCGGTTCGGGACTGGTCGAAATGAGCAGCGATGGTACGGGATTTGCAGGCGGCGGAAAGAGCACAGCGGAGAAGAAAGGAGTCGCTTTTCAGTGCTAGATGCGGGCTGGTGCATTTGCAGGAGCAATGATGTTTGACTGATGAAGAAATGGCAGGCAGCCACCCCGTCACTCTAAGGGCAAATCAACCAACTCATCACTCCATAAGAAGAGAATACCGGAAAGACCCAAAATCGCATTGCCGCGGCTCATACTCGCTAGGCGTGCTGCATACCGTGCTCTACGGCTCCAGAAATCTCACTACCATCAGATCTACAGAGATACGCTGCGATATCCGGTCTCTCGGGCGTGGTCAAAAGCGTCTCCCACCAAAAGGATCTTATGTGTCGGTCCCGTCTATGATACATTGCCGACCCTCCCTTCCACCTTACTGCCGAGAATGCGACTAGATTTTGTCCCATCGAATCTTGACCTCGGTCGGTTGCTTTTGACAGACTCCAGTATCCCACGCTCAGAAAAGTTTCATGATTATCATGTGTCCATCTCTCATAAACCATCACACGGTTCGAAGAATAGCTTATTCATACATTTTTCGTATTACTGCTACACTTTCTCACCACATCGAGCAATGATTCCACGGTCTTCTTTCGCTTTTTTGCCTGGACCTCCTGGCTTTCGGGACATCCAGCAGCCAAGGCTTCGGAGGCGTTGTGATCCCGCAGATATGCCTCAAGCTGAGGTCTAATTGTGACCTGTTGCGAAGTGTCGGCTGGTGTTTTCGAGACAAAGGCCACCTCTTGACTTTCGGCCTGATTCGTGGAATCGTCACTGCAGCAGCCATGTTAAACTGGCGCCCCAATCGCCCGACGACTCAGGGTAATAGGAAGAAGATATGATTGAACTCATCACGGAGTAGGGAAAGATTAGAGATCACGTACAGCATAGTCTCTATTCGCCTTGCTTCTTGCAAGGCTGACTTGAGCAGAAATGGCCGCGGATCAAAACAATGGACACAAATGACGGTACGAAGAAGGTCGCTTGTTGGGAGACGTGGTTAAGTAAACCATAGACGGCTCGAGTTCGATGAAGGGGTATTTCATGTCTGGAACAGGAGCAGATACTACTCATTATATCTCTTTCTTCCCTGGAGCCTGTTGCGAAATCCGAACTCGGTCAGATAGATGCCATACAGCAAATGCTCCTTTCTTCAGCATGCTCTGGGAGCAACCCTTTTTGTCCCACGGGTTGCAAATATGCAAACCGCGTAAGCCTTTTGGACAGTACCGCCTGGTTCATCCGCGCAACCAGTAGTCTTTCAGATGTTGATCTCCAGTGCGTCCAACCGTCCAAAACGGCTGCTTGCTTTTTTTTTTTTTTTGGTTTTTTTTGGATGCTCGCAGCCTTCCCTGTCTTGCAATTTTCTTAAAGAAAAAAAGATGATACGTCCAAATGAGTTGGTTGAGACTCCACAATGCTCAAATTTCCAACATGATGGACTGGGCCAATTGCCACGTGCAAGGTAAGAAAGCAAATTGGGTATCTTGATTTGAAATTCATTTATTCCGCAACAGGGACAAGCAGCTGATCCTCGACAAGGATTACAGGATCTGCTCGGGTTATGTGTGCCTCGCCTATCCTCTTCCTATAGTTAGATCATAAGACGGAGCAAAGAGATCGTACCTTAACTCAAGGCGACAGCCCGTGACGCGCTTGCTCACGTCAACGAAGAGGCTCAAGAACAAATCAACGCCTTGATTAAGATAGATCTCTGTCCTATTAGAAGAGATAGACGAACGTTGCCGTTTCGTTCAATCCCGAAGGATTAGCTGATCGCCTCTGTGCCGCTCTTCCCGCTTGCCTTGGCTGTTCCTGTTCTCCCCTACGGAGTAGAGTCCGTCGCATCTTGCAACCCTATTTGGTGTTCTTCAGCGACTCGCTCCTACGTACGGAAAGATTTCAAACAATCCGCTTTGCACTACTCCGTAGACCAGGCACCCGGGTAGCGTGCAGAAGTGACGAGTCCAGTACCGCCGCACGGACTCCGCAAGACCACTGGCACCTTGGCATTTAAAACAATTTTTTTTAAAAAAAAAAAAAAGCACTCTAGGGTAGGTAATCTTCAATTTCTAAATAGTCAAAACCATTTTCTAACCTTTGGAATTGAACCGCTAAATTGAAAATTGAAAATTGATAGAATTGTGGTGTTTTGTTGGTAATTGTACGGTGGACCGGCCACTTCTGCACGCCAGTGTACAGGGGTAGAGCTAATCTGACGAGCAGAAGGTTTTAGAGCAATGCTATCCCGACCCGGATGAACCTCTCATTTGTCGTACCCTGATCTAGCGTAAGGCGGACCATCTCAAAATATTCGGTACGTACTGAATCTTATGTGATAAGGCTTTCGCGCACTCAGCTGAAGATGGGGTTTTTCTCGGAGATGAGATCGTTCAAGGAATCTCACGTTCTGCAATTTCGGAATTTTCGTAGACTAGTATTCATTTTCTGACACGCAAATACCCAGCCAATCTAAAGATATCCGGGCCCATAAGCACACAGCCCACGTAGTACGACTATATCCTGATCGAGGACTGCAGTGCGATGCTTGTCCTTGATTCTAGCAAAACTTTGGAAATTGTAACGTGGAATTTCTTGTTCAGAGGCACGTAATCCATACAACATTCGCAAGAACACAGAATAGGTTGGTAAAATATGTGGAATACCAAGCCAAATTTTGTCCTGGTATACGGACGCAATCTCCAAAACTTAGCTAACTGACTAGTCCACCTACTTCAATTTTAATCACCAGCCGAATAGCCAATCTAATAGAGGTCCTGCCATGGCTCGTCAAAAGAAGAATGAGCAAAGTCCCATCTCGCCAGGCGCCCCCGCAACCCGGACTGCGTTCCAATGGTCGATTCTGACGACAGCATGAGTTATGCGTTGGAATGTTGAATTGGCAGCCATTGTGCAAATTGTCTTAACTTCATCAACCATGTACTATCCAATTCCAGCAGCAAAGTATGCTCGGGCCGGATCTCGGGCCGGGTCTCGGGCTGGTGTTCCAAATATCTGGGGCGAGCGGTGAACTATAAAAGTGGAAGATGCCACTAGCAAATCGCCTGAGAATGAAGCTCATGGAGAGCCGTCAACTAGTGCTATAGGGTAATAGATTTGAAATATGGAGGCCATGCACCTCAAACTGAATGATGGCAACACTATGCCAATGGTGCCGGAGCTTTCCCTCATCCCCACTGGTGTCCAAAGCCCGCTAACCTTTCCAGTTGGCATTCGGCTGCGGTACTGCGATGAATAAGAGAGAAAATGTAGATAAGATTGAACGAGGTCGGGTCGAGACCATCAAGACCGCTCTCCGCCTCGGCTACCGCCATCTCGATACCGCCCACATGTACCAAACCGAGCTCGAAGTTGGCGCCGCCATCAAAGAGAGCGGCATCGCCCGCGAAGACATCTTCGTGACCACCAAGTACAATCCAAAGTATGGCCAGGAAGTCCACGACGCCATCGACACCAGCCTGGCGAAGCTGCAGCTCGATTGCGTCGATTCGTACGTCTTCTTGTAAAACCGACAACTGCCACTATAAGCCGACTGATAACAAAACCTCGCAGTTTCCTTCTTCACTCGCCATACTGGACGGAATCCACCGCGGACCTGCAGGCCGTCTGGACGATCATGGAATCCATCAAAGCCAGCGGCAAGGCCCGCTCCATTGGCGTCTCCAACTACACCGTCGCGCATCTCGAAACGACGCTAGCCGGCGCGACGGTCCCTCCCAGCATCAACCAGATCGAACACCATCCGTACATGCAAAACGAAGAGCTCCTCGAGTTCTCTCGGGAACACGGCATCGCGACGTCGGCATACGGCGCCCTGGCACCGCTGACGCGGAATTACGAGGGCCCTTTGGACGAGAAATTGAAGGAAATCGGGCAAAAATATGGCGTTAGCCCCGGCACGATCTGTTTGAAGTGGTGCTTGGAGTCGGGGATCGTCGTGGTGACGACCAGCTCGAAGGAGGAGCGGTTGACTGAGTACTTGAAATTAACGGAATTTCGTCTTACCGAAGAAGAGATGGTGGAAATTTCAGGAGAGGGGAAGAAGACTGTGGACGGGAAAGAAATTGAGCCAAGAGTGCTACTCTATTACCGAAGATTGAAGGAAACTGGCAATTGAGCTTTGGGGAGGCCTGGCCCTTTTCTGGTTCTCGATAGGAAAACTTGTCGTAAGCAGTGCAAAGATG
This sequence comes from Astrothelium subdiscretum, assembly GCA_021030935.1. NCBI lineage: Eukaryota > Fungi > Ascomycota > Dothideomycetes > Trypetheliales > Trypetheliaceae > Astrothelium > Astrothelium subdiscretum. Next base: position 741,786 of record JAGFMW010000004.1, read on the forward strand.
TGGAACTCTTCAAAACTGCACAACTCGTATCCGTTAGAAATGTGCACTCTGTAGACCATCAAGTCCATGAAACCTTTGGAAGGTCACAGAACCTTGCACAGTGCGATCCATGGTGAGCTAGTCTGCACCAGTATCAGTCTAAGGCTTTAGTATGTAGTAGGTGTGCCCATTATGCTGGTGAATTTCCATAGTATGGAAGTTGTAGTCTTGCAAGAACTTGATGTTCATCTTGTGGCGGTTTACAGTGAGCAAGGCTATCCCAATAAGGAAAGCCTTTACTTGGCGGCGAAACCTCCGAGGCCCGCTCTACTTGAGCTCCAGGATGCTGACCTGCTTTTTCCAAAACTTCGTTCGCGTGTACCGATCAGTTGATTTGTCTTGTCATTGGAGAATGGCTGTTCGGGAGACGTTTATCTGAATAACAGTTCCGGGAATTACGAAAGAATATATAGTCTTACAGACTTATGTATTGTGCCAGCTACGGAGACCTTCCAGAGCTAAACCAGCCAGCAATGCAATGCTAAAGCGTCTATCGCACGAATGCAAAGAGTACCCCAATCTATGTTCCATGCCCAGGCCCAATCCTTCCCCAATCGAGACCATATATGCATGCCCTTTTCAAGCCCCACCAACCCTCCACTGTCTTGTTTTTTTTTTCATCCACTCTCCAACCCTACTCCTCATCATCAAGCTTGACCTCCGCCACGGGCGCCTCCTCCTCCTCACTCGGCGCTCGCACCGTCATGATGCCTCCCGTGAAGCCCGGCATATCCATCATCTCCTCATCCGCATCCCCTCTCTGCACGGGCGTCGCAAACCCCGGATGCTGCTGCTCCTCATCGCCAAAATCCTCGAGCATGCGATGATTCAGCTCCTCACCGAGCTCGCTCCCCGCCGCGACCAGATCGCTCGCCGCGTCATCATCCTCCACCTCCACATCCACATCCGCGACCCCATCATCGTCCTGCGGTGTAGCAGCAGCAGCAGCAAGCCCGGCACCCCGCTCCGCCGTCAGATTCGAGAAATCCCAGACCGGAGTCGACGTCGTATAGCTGCCCGGCATCATCGGACCAAAGGTAGTCATATTGCCGCCTGCCGCCTCCTCCTCCTCATCATCCGCCATCTTCACGCCCTCATCCTCGTACGCATTATTCCACGCGATGACGCCGTTCGCCCCGGCGCTGCCGCCGCCGCTACTGCTCGCCGGCGCGGCTGCTGCTCCGACTGCTCCAGCGCCAGGGAAGGACCCAGTCTCCCCACCCTGCTGACCGGCTGCGGCTGCGGCTTGCAGATTCGTGGGGACCAGGTTGACTGCCGTCTCGGCTCCAGGCCCATCGCGGCCAGCGGAGCCGAGACGCGGATCGTCCCCCGCCGGCGAGGCGGTGCGGCTGCCCTCGTCGGCGACGGGGGCGTCGTCGGAGTCGGCGTGGCGGAGCGAGAGGACGAGGTCGCGGAGGAAGGGCCCGCCGAGCGGGGTCGAGGAGCGGCGGCGGTAGAAGAGGAGGTAGGCGGCTGAGGTGACGACGGATTGGGGGTTGCCGCATTGGGACACGAGCGAGTCTGTCGAGTGTGTGAGCTCCCGGAGTTGATAAACGTAGGACAGGTAATAGTTGTAGGGCTCGAGACTTACCATTGTATTCGTACCACTTCTTATCGTAGAAGTTCTGCGCAAATGCCGTATAGTGGCCTCCACCCAATCCGCCATAGTGATTGTCCACGGCAAAAAGATCATACACGAGCTCTTTATCTTCTGGGAGACCAACCCGTCCACTCAAATCCAACCCTTCGATTGGAAAGTCGACAAGCACGTCCACCTTGTCTCTAAACCCACGATGCGCACTGAACCGCTTCAGATGCAGCACCAGAATATCCGGAACCGTCCAAATCTCCAGCGTCTTAGACGCCAAACGCAGCTCCTTACACCGATTACAGTACCACGCATTCTCCTCCGACAAGATCTCCGACCGCGCCGTCTCCGCGAAACATTCGTCGAGCGTGACTCCATGCTTCTTACGCGCCGCACGCTTCATTTGTTTCGCCTCGAGCTCCGGGTCCGGCAGCGTCTCCATGACATCGTACGTCGACGTGCCCCGGAGTTCGTCGTCGGCTGAGCCCGCAAAGAGGCCATCGTAGGCGTCGGGATTCCAATCGACGACGATGCCCTCGTGCGGCTTGATCAGCATCCCCTCCGTGGTGCTGGGTGCTTCCGCGGTGCCGTCGAAGGAGTTAGAAGGGTATTGAGCGCGTTTGCCTTTGTTCCCGTAGGTCTTCAATTTGGAAGCCCGCTTGTTGGGGCCGCGCATGCGGCGTTGTTTGAGCATGGTGCGTTCGGAGGGTAAGTCGTCGCTGTCGGAGCCGGGGTCATTGGAGAAGGTGGGGTTGTTGTCGACGGTGGGAAGGGCGTTGTCAATATCTTCGGAGCTGGAGGACTTTGCCTCGTCGTCATGATGTGACCGTGTACTGCCTCGAGATTGTGTGGATGAACGGCGTAAGGTACGCTCGGGAATGCGGGAATGGACAGTAGGATAATCTTTGTTATCGGCGAGAGAGTTCCAGCCAGTGGGAACGACGTCACTCCCGGAACGGAAATACTTCATGTCAAACAGGGACTGAAGATGGGCTGGAATATATGTGCCAGGTTGGAGCACACCAGGCAGAGATTTGACTTGATTCTCTGTGCCATTCATGACTGTATCCGTATTTGAGTCCGGATTTTGGGTGCCCCCATTATCCGTCATGGAGACGTCGACCATGCCATCTTCTGAAGCGACTGATTGATCCTTGACCTTTCTTCCATTCGTTGATGATGCATCTTCTTCTGTGGTGAGGACTGCTTCAGAGCCTGAATTTGATGCAGACGCCATCCCGAATCCGTCATCCTCTTCAGTCAAAATACGTCTCGTTGTCATAGTGGCAACCCTCGCAAGAACTTTCCGAAGAATCTCATCATAGTCCTTGGCCTCCTCACGGGTAAGCAGGACAAATGACGGCCACTGACACGTCGGTCTTGCAGAGAAGCGAGAGCTATTAGCCCCCGGAAGACGGTGAAAGAGGGGGACAAGCATCCTATCTGCCAGCGGCGAGTCTTCAGTAATCTCATCATCCGAGGAGGGACTATTGTAAGAATAACTCAAGTACGTCTTCTTCGACTTCGATTCTGGGGGTGGAAAATTGGTAGGGACATCATCCAATTCGTAGACGATAATGATATCATTTGGTTGGATGGACTCCACTGCGGCTCTATCATCGTCGAAAGTTTTGAAAAACTTCTTGTTGTAGGTCTCGGCAATCACGCATTTTCTTGGGTCCAATCCAGGGATTTTCTTCGCGACGTACTCTTTCAATGTTTTGATGGTGCTGTGCTTGTCGATATCCACTTGAATCTTGACTAATTTTCCTTGTAATGGAGCGAAGATGACTGTGTGTTGCCAGGAGCTTTGGATAGGTAGCTGGAGTGTGTGGAGCGAGTAAGGATCGAACGTGATACTGACTTTATCACAATTGGGGCAAACCATGGTATTTTTATAGAAGCCACTGAACAAGTCCATTGCAACCGAATCGTTTCGAGCGTGATGATTGTCTCTGAATTTCTCCCCGAGAGCCTTGATAGCTTCAGGATCATTGACAGTGTTGTCATCAGACTCGGGATTCTCCATGTATGGTTTCTTGTGTATCCGGTTCAAATCTTCGTGAATCGCGTCCAATAGAAAGCTCAGAAACTCCTGGGAATCTTGTTGACCATATCCGGAGAAAAGCGGCTGACAGCGGCCAATGGTACTCTTAATGGAGCGAGGGGTAAAAGCGCCTGAGCTTTCGCCAAAAATCGAATGAACGAAAGCTGAATACGTCTTCGCAATTTCTCCCCTGTGTCCCAACGGATTGTTGACATTCAGCTCATCTCTCCATTTCTCCGCCAGAAAGTACATGCTCAGCTCCTCAATACTCCGTACGCACTGTAGAGCAGAATTCATGTAACAGGTATTTCCAAGATTGACCAGACCTATAGTTCCCCGAGTCCTACCGGATCTCCTCGTTCTACCGCGGGTCACTGGACCTGAAGGTGCCGGACTAGTTCTACCGCTCTCTGTTCCTTTAGCTCTAGAGTTCAGAAGGGCACTGGTGTTTTTGGTTTTGTTTGCCATGCCAATCTTTCTGTTCTTACTCCTAGACGCGTCCGAAACAAATTCACCACCACCAGGTCCACCAATCTGCTCTTCGATGATGAGTGTCTGGCTGATTCCTAGGCCAACTGTCTCAAGCTGAGCGTGCCCGTTATACTTTTCGTTCATAGTCTGATCCTGTACATCTATCATTTCGCGCTCCGATCCCTCTAGCATATTTGAAAAGGTGGCTGGATCTATAAGCAATTGTGGAATAGTAGCGGTTCGAGATGGTGCTCCTGGAGCCGGCGATGTGTTACGAGAAGATGCAGGTGTGAGCATGCCAGCCTGACCGCGAGAGACTTCAACGGTATCTGCCGTTACTGGCTCCATCTGCCTCCACAATTGTACCTTTCTTTTCATCTCCACTTGAACAGCAGTCTTAGCACGTGCCAAGAAACCTTGAACGAGCTCGTTCCGCGACGCTACGAGCGAAGGGGCGTCCCGTGCAGGCTCCCGGAGTCCTGCAAAGCTTTCCGTGTCTCCTCCAAGCTTTCGAATAGTAAAGATTGGAGGGTATAGCTCAAACATGAAATTGTGAGACGTTGACCCTTGTGGCGCAGTATCATGCATATATCGAATGATGACTGGGGAGCCTTCTGCAAGACCGTACCACTGCACAATTTGTTCCCATGCATTCTCGGGAATGATTTCAAGATTGTGGCCCTGTAAAAGTCCTGGTTTCAACGGGACGAATTCGTCTCCTCGCTCGTCTCGAGCTCTACGTTGAAGATTGACTAATTCTGAGGATTAGTACGTGGCAAGTTCGTATTTCCAGGCCGAGACAAACGGAAACGCAGAGAGTTACTTACCGTGTACCACGAGGTCTGAATTATCCACAGGTCCAATTTCAGCCTCCATATCGGCTTTGCTGTATTCGCCTGACTTTTGACCCTCAGTCGTCTTCGCCACAATTCGTTTGTACCAAGCTCCCGAAAGCACGTAGCCCTTTACCCCCTCTTTATCCTCGAACTGATTATACATTTGATGAATACGGGTCACCTGTTCATCGAGAGAGGGTGCCGGAGAAGCCTCAGCGTCTTCTACGTGTAGAGCCTTCGTGTGCTGGTCCACTGCATTCTGTGGTGAGGAGCTGCTGCCGGGAGCGCTGAAACTCTGTTCCGTATTTGATACCGCTTGTGCTTGTGGATGACGACCTACTTGCGAATCCGGTTGTGTTTCTCCAAGCATGTCCACTGACGGAGCTCGACCATCCGTTCCAGAGGTATTCGCAGAATTGGCCATCTCACCCCCAGTATCCATGGCAGCTCTTGTGTCTCCCAAATGTGGTCGCAGCGCTGACTGTCCATCAACTTCCATAGCCTCCTTGTTCTGAATTTCGTGATCTTCATCTAAAGTTGCCGCCGGACGTTTTGCCGGTGAAGATGATCGCGGATTTGCTGCCTGGGCGAGTTCGGCGCCGGCATGGCGAGCCTGTCGAGGTGTTGTAGGAGACGTAGCTGAGTCTTCTTGTGTTGTGTCCTGCTCTTCTGGGGCTCCTGAGCCTGCCATGATGGCGGGCGTATCACTTCCAAGCGTTAAGTTGGCGTAGGCGTCCGTAGGAGAGCTCCCAGTTGTGGAAGCGTTACTCAAACGCGAAGTATTGGAGAGGAAGGATGCTTCAGAGACCTCGTCCTGGAGGTGTGGAGGAATGTATCGGGGTGGCGACTGTGTGGACCGCTGACTATTCGGGGAGGTAGAAATAGTGGTCGACGAACCAAGTGTAGGTTGATTATTCACGTCATCCAAGGTGGCGTGGGAGGCACTGTCACTCTGCACTTGGATTTCGGGTCGTGATTCCGGTGCAAGCTTTCTCTTCTTATGGGAAGCCGTGATGGAAGGGAGCTGCTCACGCTTGTGGGCAGCTCGGATGAAGCTGGTGCAAAAGATGTGGCGGTGGCCGCCTGATCGAAGAAGGTACAGAGCTCTCTACGTAAAGCTCAGGTCTTCCTCAACGCGTCAGACAAGAGCTGCCCATGTCTGAGATTTGGCAGAAACTGAGGTGTCGTGACAGTGAAGCAGGCGTTTGGCGGTGCTACCCTAGCCTGCTTAAGGCTGTCTTATGAAGGGGTCGACGCCACTGTGTAAACATACCAAAACTACATTTTTTACACATCAAGGACGACGCCAAATTCCAATCAAACTCAACGTGCTATTGGATACCCTATCGAGCTATTTGAAAATTTGGATTGCTTGATTAGGAGTTGTTGACTTTCAATTCGTTTCTACGACATCTAAGAAAGAAGTGCTACAGTATTCTCTATTGCGTGCATAGTGCCACGCCACCTAAGCTTCGCTAACGTACACTCTGCGGTACCGGATACGCGGGCGACATCAGAGGTCAAGACACCTGCATTGCTGACAATAGAGATTGATTCCACAGCTGGGAGAACAACCCTTCCTTTCATGTAAGACCCCGCTTAGGCTTCGGCTAGGTTCAGTAGCCGTGCTTTTGGTATCTGAATAAATGTATTCGAAGCGTCACTTCGACTGTCCCGTGTTTAACCAGGAGAATGCCGACGCCCCGCCCACTGGATTCGCAGATCGTGGCTTGCCCGCAGGAGCTGCTTGGTTCTCTTTCGAGCTCGCTTCACTCCTTCCGTCTGTGGAGCCCATACGGCGAGGCTGGGATCCGTTGGATTCCTGCCCGGTCACAGCACTACGTCTTCTGCCTTCATCAAAAAATCGGGACTGGCTGGCAGTAGGGGAAGGCGTAGACGTGGCAATCGATCCGGATACAGTCCTTGCTGTGGGTTTTGAAGGCTTGAGCACCTTGATCCCCGTATCCCTTCGCTGGTAACCGAGGCTGGGGCTCTTGCCTACGTTCGCCCAATCCATTTGGCTCGTTGCACTACCTTCACGCCGCCAATTGCTCCAGATACCCGGCGATGAGCCAGAGCCAGAACGTGGTGGTGTTGGCCCCAAGGTACCAGTCGGTTCGGCAGATCTTTCCTCTGTTTTGCCCGTCAATATCCCCAGTGAAGGCCGCTGCGCAGGAGTCGAACGGCTTGCGCCTGGCGTCGGCGTATCTTCCTCTGCAACGGAGTCTACGCTTTCAACACGGGGACTACCTGTGCCTGTTGTGGATGAAGCAGACTCCCTGGCCTTATCCGAAGGCGAATTATCTCGGAACGAAGAAGCAGTCATTGGAGACGTGACAAGGGATGGCCGTAAAGCCGGCTCTCCAATAGTAGAGGACGCTAATGGCTGCTGGTCATCGAACACTCCGACTTTGGAAGGATCCCCACTGGTGATGAATAAGCTCTTAAAAGTCGCATCATCCTCGGGCCGGACAAGTGGTACCACAATCTTGCTCCGATCATCGTCAAAAAGGGTGACTTGGTTTGAAGAGAATAGGATGTCCGCACTGTGCGATCGCAATGTGTCGCTTCCGATGAAGATCTGAATAGCTTTCGAATCCGCGGCGTCCACACCGCGATCCACGACGATGAACTCGATAGTCACAGTAGGTAGCTGCGGAACTGGGCTACTTGAGCGGGAGGAAGGCGGTTGTGGAATGGCCTCAGGCAAATACATCGGAAGCTTGATTACACGACTGCCCGCATCATCTTCCTTTAAAAGACCGGTGAAGCCTAATTGTTCAACGAGCCGTAGGTCCAGGAACGACTTGTACGAGCCGGTACAGATGGCAGCATATAGCAAATTCTCATGCTTGAAGTTCATATCAAGCCAACATCTCATAATTGCTGGAACGGATCCTAGAATAAAAAGACCCGGAGCGAGACCCGGAGTACCTGGATATGAAGCTGCCGACTGTCCTAAACTGAGCCCAGTATCTAAACCAAGGCTGTTGGCGCGTCCTGATGTGGCGGAGTGAACAGACTGTCCACCCGAGCTTTGCCGCCCCTCTGACTTGTACGAAGATGTTCTTTCCGTTAGTGCAAGACCACCCAATCCACTCCCTGTCCGTGGTATGATATCGATTGATGCGCGTGAGTTCTGAGACCAGTGGCCTTGGTTGGCGCTTTCGTCGAATCGCACACTATTTGCACGCGAAGTCGCCCCGCCCCGCCGCGGTTCGGTTTCGCTATCAAGATGGAGGCTGCCAATCATGTTCTGGTCGTCATCGAATCCACTGAACGTATCACTTTGTGGATGATGTAGTGGGGCTGGTGATAGATTAGTTTTCGTATCGGATAACGCGCGTGATTTCTTGATCTTACTTTGATGTGGAGTACCACTCAAGACTGATGGAAAGGAGGAGGATGAGCCCCAGACAGACTTCATACGAGCATCATCATCTTGACGTCGTTCTAGCCGCAGCAAGCGCTCGTTGTGTTCTTGCTGGATTTGCTGAACTCGAAGCATCTCGTTCTGAAGGCGCCAAGTTTCGCTCTGGGGTGTGAACGGAATAGTCTGCGGATCCATATTTCCCCTTCATAGAGCCTTCTGTTGAGGACGGCCACGGCCTTGGCGTCCCGTAATAGACGCCTAGGCGTAGCCTTCTCCTCACCTGTCCACCGCCGCTATCCTACCTACCAACGCCCTCCACAACCCTATAACTGCCTGATTGTGCCAGCGCCGTCTCCAAACTCAATACTGATTTTTTGGCAAATCTTGAATAGCTGCTGCTTTGATGCCTTGTTGTAGGGGTTGGTCGTTTTGCCGGGGTTGAGGTAGAGCAGCGGTCAGCAAGGTCGCAACAATACTTGGATGAGTCAGAGTAAGAGCGGCAGGTGGTAAATCAGGTCGTTGTAGAGAAGGCGAATCCCCACCCGATTACAGGCACAGGAGTATCGGTCTCGTTGATAGCGCGCAGTGCAGAAAGCAGGCGGCGATGGATTATCTGCGGCAAAGCAGGTAAGGGCTGCAGCAATCTCAGGCAAGTTGCCGTATTGCGATTTCGGACGAAGCTTAGTGTAATCACCGAGACTCGGGGCGAATATGTGAATAGGGTCTTCGAAGTCAATGAATTACGACTGGGTTGTTGGATTTTGATCTAGATATTGAGTCGCGGGAATGCTTAAGGTAGGTTTGTTGCCACCCGAGATGGACTCGCCCTCTTCGGGTTTGGGGGGCTCGGCCGACTTCCGACAGCCAATCAACATTCCATGCTACAACACCATCACATGCCGCTGAAACATGATGCGTGATCGTATGGTTGAGGTACTGCATTGTAGCGCGCGCTCTACCTTCAGAAGCCCGTATCCTCAACTCCAAGCCGCCACATCGTCCCATGCAGGAAATACAAGGGGCAGCTGCTCTGGCATCTGATCTGGCCATGTCTCTCTGATCAAGTCCATCAACTTTATGTAAAGCACTTCGTATGCCTTTGGATTGAAATGAATCCCTACATCTATTAGCCAGTCAGCCCGTTTAGCAGACTGCAATGCTCAAACCATCATGGAGTAGCTCTTCCAAACTTTCAAACTTGGAAAGCTGCTTGGATCCGATGAGGGGCTCGTCCCCCTTCCACCCGGCTTCAAGCATCAAAGCCGTCCAGATGTCCAAGACTGCGACATCAAGCTCTTTGCCAACTTCTTTGACGATATCCGCGTATCGTCTTGTATTCTCTGCAGTTCTACGTACCTCTTTGATGCCCTTTGCTCGATCTGTCATTTCAGTCAAGTATTCATCAATTGGTGGTGGTGTAATGAGTATAATACGGGGATTGTGCACTTTCACTGCCGGATGCTCGATCATCTTGACAAGATTCTCCCTGTATTGACCCGGTGATACATGCTGAGGGCTAGCATATCGATTTGGCAGACGAGCGTCGTTCGCACCGAAGAAGACTGTCTGTTGAGACTCAGTCAACTCGTGCAAGCATCTCAAGTACTGGTCTTTACCATGAATCGAATCCTTGCCTCTTCCGGCGACGGAATGAGATGTGGAAGCACTTTCAAAGCTTGTGCCGTATTGTAGCCACTGGCTAGAATTGGAGACTGGTTCTCAGAAAAGGCCCAGATCTAGCTCACCTAAACCCTCGATTGACAACATCTAGACGGCGTACGTATGCTACCATGTACATTCGTCAGCCCGGATGTACAGTATTTGGTTTGTTCCACGTCGAGGCAGATTCTATGAAACTCGCCAACACCCAGTCATACCATCTTGTAGTGCAGGAGCAAATCCGAACCCTTTCCCCTGAGCGCTTGATTGCTGGGTAATCGAATCCCCAAAAAGGAAAAATAGATCGTACGGGGCCATTTGATAACCTACGCGTGAATGCTTGGAGATCGAGAGTGTTATTACAACTACGACTTTTGCCTTACATATTACCTAGCTTTATCGCAGCTTTATCGCCGTCTACAAATTTATGCCGAGTTCATGCTCCGGAACTCCCTGGCGCTTGATCCAGTTTTCAGTACGACCAAATAAAGGACTGATCACAGAAGATCCTCCTCCGAGTTGAGGATTGGCGGGTCATGATGATTCCCTGTGGCGGAGGCATTCGGCAATCAACCGTGACCGGTGCCAAGATTCACTCTCCACCAGTGGATTGCAAAGACGCTTCAGGGTCTCAGGGTCCAGACGGAGTCAGTTGCGGCGAAGGTCAGGACCCACTAAGTGACGTTGGAGGTGGACACGGGGTGACGGGATGACTGACTCGAGAAGAAGACGGGAAGGCCGCTGCGCCGGCGCATCGTGACCATCCACGCCATCTCTCGGCATGCCGCTTCCATCCTGCCACCCTGCCCCTCCAAGGCCCTCTCATGAGAGATCACTGCGGTGACCGGCTGGACCCTAGGGATCCGGACCCTTCCCTTCGTACGGAGTACGGTCTCGCACAATAGACGAGCCTTTGCCAGTTGCTGCGGGCATGGACGCGGTAAGCAGAGCCTCTTTTCTTCTCTAGCTGAAACTCCCCAGCCACATTCCATACCAACATGCCGACAAGTGTCATGACTACAACCGTTATTGCTTTGTTCCTGCTGACCTCACGACCGTTGTGCGGTCGCCTGATCTCGCCATTCACACAACACCCTTGTGTCTTCATGTTCAAATCATCTTAACTTCCTCTCACCCCGCAATGAACCTCTACGCTAATGCGCATACTGTTGTATAGCTTGTAGACCCTTCGCCCGGCTGCCACGATGCCCACATCCTATCATTCGTTTCACGATAATGCGAGTATAGATACTGAGCATGATGTTGAGAACGGATTTGGATTAGCCTCAGAAGAATTCCTGGATCCCAGAACTCCACATTCCCCAACATTATCCAGAAGAATAAAGTCCGCGCGTACATCCGACATCGACTTACGCAGTCGTTTGTCAAGTCGAGCTGTCAATCTGGATGAACGCTCGAGTTTGCTGGGCCACAGTCATGGCCCAAACCGACCCTACACCTCCATGCCTTCCTCTACACCGGAAACCCCGCGACCATGGGCTTCAAGACATCCAAGTGGCACGGCAAGTGGAGTACCGCGGATTCTCACCCGGTCTGCCTCTCTCGGCTTTAGCCAGAGACTGGTGAATGCGTTGAGCTCTCACAGGGATGGCGCTGGCGGTAAGGATACAATCCAGCAACTGCTGACTGCAGCTAAGAGTGTACCTGCAGATGCAAACCTTGAAGAGTCGAAAGCTTCTCTCATGCGAGATGATAGAGGCTGGTATGACCAGTTCACATCCACTGACTGGGTGCATGACAGTATAGCGGATGCCTTTCGCGTGAAAGAGCTGCGTAATCGAAAAGACATCCGTGGCAGAATCATAGCTTGGTTCGATGGAGCACAGGGCTGGATATTAGTTGCGATCATTGGCTGCATCACGGCCTTGATTGCGTATGCAGTCGATGTGTCAGAAACAGTCGTCTTCGACTGGAAGACAGGATACTGTTCTGAGGGCTGGTTCTTGAGTGAAAAAAGCTGTTGTGCGGGAGCTTCGGAGTGCGACGCGTGGAGGCCCTGGTCTTACATCGTCCGAAATCCACACTTGAGTGACGAGGCGGTGGAGTATGTTGCCTTTACCACCTCAGTCATTATCCTTTCGGTACTTTCGTGCCTCCTCACCCTGACCACAAAGAACGTCATCTCTTCCTCCATGTCCTTGACAACTCTAGATGAGAACTTGGGCGCTGATACCGGAAAAGAAACCAAGCACGATGAAGAGGATGAGCAGGACAGTGTTAACAAGGCAGCCAGTCCCGAAAGACAGGCTCGAGATACCCAGCTGAAACCACCCATGGTCTTCTATAGCGCTGCAGGTAGTGGAGTCGCAGAGGTCAAAGTGATCAATAGCGGATTCGTCCTTCACGGATATCTGGGTCTAAAAACTCTAACCATAAAGTCATTGGCCCTCATCCTTAGTGTTGCTTCTGGGCTATCTCTTGGAAAAGAAGGGCCGTTTGTTCATATCGCCACCTGTGTCGGCAACATCGCATGTCGTTTGTTCTCCAAATACAATCAAAATGATGGAAAAAGACGAGAAGTATTGAGCGCAAGCGCAGCAAGTGGTGTCGCCGTCGCGTTTGGCGCACCAATTGGGGGTGTTCTCTTTAGCTTGGAAGAAGTGAGTTATTACTTCCCACCTAAGACGCTTTTCCGAACCTTCTTCTGCTGTATCATTGCAGCGCTGTCCCTCAAGTTTTTGAACCCTTATGGAACTCAAAAGATTGTCTTGTTTGAAGTGCGCTATCTTACCGACTGGAGGCCATTTGAAATGATTGCTTTCATTTTGGTTGGGATCTTGGGCGGCGCAGTCGGTGCGCTTTTCATCAAAGCCTCGCGATTTTGGGCGAAGACATTCAGGCGCCTGCCTGCCATCAAGAAGATGCCGCTCCTCGAGGTGGCATTAGTGGCCCTCGTCACGGGATTGTCGACTTTTTGGAATCGGTACACGAAGCTTCCAGTCACTGAATTACTCTTCGAACTTGCTACTCCGTGCGATGCGTATTCAGATGACGGAACCTCTCTCTGTCCATCCAATGAACGAATACCGCAAGTCATTCGTCTTCTTGCAGTCGCCTTTGTCATCAAGGCCATTCTCACAACGATTACTTTTGGTATAAAAGTACCCGCCGGGATCTACGTACCATCCATGGTTGTTGGAGGTCTTTTAGGCCGCATTGCTGGCCATATTGTACAATATCTTGCCCTCAACCACGCCGACACGGGACTCTTTGGAGAGTGTAGTCCAGACAGTACACCCGAGTCTTGCGTTGTTCCAGGGGTCTATGCAATGGTTGGCGCTGGCGCAACCATGTGTGGCGTGACGCGACTATCTGTCACGCTCGCCGTCATCCTTTTCGAGTTGACCGGCAGTCTCGACCACGTGCTACCTTTCTCGATAAGCGTTCTCGTCTCAAAATGGACCGCAGATGCGTTAGAGCCGCTCAGCATCTATGACCTCCTTTTGGACATGAATTCTTACCCATTCCTTGATAACAAAGTTAGACCCGTCTTCACAACTGAGCTTGGTGATATTACTCCACGCGTGCGCGAGCAGGGAGTCATCGATATCTCGCACTCGCCCCTTATTCCAGCCAAGACATTGCGTAACAAGCTCGAATACCTACACTCGGTTGGCGAGCTTGATGGCGGTCTAGCTATTATTCGAGAAGGCGTGCTGACAGGTCTGATCCCCGGACCCGATCTTGAATACGCGCTGGACAAGCTGGAAAACGAGGATAAGAGCTTGTGTCTAATGTCGACGCAAGTGCGATGGAACGGTCTAGATGACGAGCCAGATACAGAGATGGACCCCACGGATTTCACACCTTATATTGATCCCGTAAGTTCCACTCTCCAATCAATTTTCAGCTCCAGACTAACCTTTTTTTTTCAGGCTCCCATGGCACTAGATATCCATTCTCCTATGGACCTTGTCTATGAATGCTTTGTCAAACTTGGTCTCCGCTACATCTGCGTCTTGCGCGACGGACGGTATGCGGGACTCGTGCATAAGAAGGCGTTTACGAAATATATAAAAGAATTAGAAGAATCTGGACATTGAGCAATCAAATAATATGGAGGCTAGCACTTCTTTAGCATATCGTCTTTTTTGAAAGCTTCGCGCGGGTGGGAGATTGAAGGACAGGTCTAGGATACTTGTGGACGTGGGAGGTCATGGTTTCGGAAATAATGTCGATATGGATTTGGTAAGGGTACCTAGATCCGTGGTGAACACCGATCTACCTGATTTGACAGCTTGGTACATGTTAAATATATTGCGCATAGCGTTGGGCGCGCCTTGTATCGCATGCTTGCATCTTGTCGCCGACCAATGAGTAGGTTGAAGTTGTATAATTAGATCCCATTCGCCCAACCACACAGATTTAGTGAGCTCGTGTCTTTCATGCCTCGTGGCTGGCCTCCGCTGAGCGCAGGGTCCCCTGGTGACTCCATAGGTACTTTCGTCCGGTATTTCTTTGGATGGCTTCCTTTCCGCACGTAGTGATGAGTGGGTGCCCCATAGAAGCTCCGTCACCCAATTTTATCCAGCAATCTCCTCTTCTCTCTCTCAAGTAGCTCTTCTTGAACCTCCTCGACGGTGGGCACCCTCCAATCGGGTATCTCCTCCCATTCTACGTCCCCTTTTCTTTCTACCTTCCCACCCGTATCCATAAGCTCCGCTTCAGCCATCAACCTCTCGAAATTTTCTTTTTCCACGCGGGCTTCGTATGATAGCAACTCCCCGTCCTCTTCATCCAGATTATAGCCATAATACGCCGCATCCACCGCCCGCCGCAACTCCGCCCTCTTCTCGCCCGGCTTTCCTCCCTCCTCCTCCTTCGCCCTCGGCCTCGCCGCCTCAAACATCTCCTTCACCCCCGGCAACTCCCTCGCCCTCCCAAAATACCGATACCCCTTGCCGCCCCCCGGCACCTCGCGCCCATCCGCATCCAGGGTGCGGCCGCCGCGCATGTAGTTGGGCCCGCCCAGGTGGCGGATCTGGACCTCCCACATGTGCTTCTCGCGCATGAGCTTGTTGATCTCGTCGTTGAGGTCGCGCAGCTGGTAGTCGCTGAGGCTGGGGTCCTGGATCTTGGTGACCTTGCGCGAGACCTCCTTCAGCACCTGGCCCCGCCACTTCTCGCACGTCGGGATCGAGTCGATGGCGGTGATGGCTTTGGGTCGGCGGGTGCGGCCTGCGTCGAGGATGCCGAGGGAGGCGGCTTGGGCGGCGCGGAAGCGGAAGAGCATCGATTGCGCTTTTTCGCTGTTGCGGGCCTGGAGGGATGGGATGTTAGTGGAGGCAGAGATTTCGGGGATTGGGGGGTAATGCGCACCATGATTGCAAGTGTTTGAGGTTATGAGTGAGAGTATGGAAAAGGGACGACGTAGGTCGTGGAAGTTGGAGTGCTACTACTCCGACCGAAAGCTCGAGGCCGTTCTCAAGAAGGTTGTCGGAGAGAAGACTCTCACCGGAGCCGAGCGCTCCTGCATTAACCGTAGGATGAGCGCTAGAGCGCGCTTCTATCGTCCTCAGTGAACCAATGATATTAACTTAACTGACGCGCGGAGCCTTGTCGGCCCATCGGGTGGAACGACCCCCGACCTCCAACAGACTGCTCGAACATTCGTCCATTTTATCTGGTCAGATCTAGTCCTAATAATAAGATTTTTGGTAGTTTGAGTATCGGCTTCGGCGAATAGCTGACAAGACTATGCCGGACTGAATGTAGGTACGTTGACTCACGACAGATTCCGGCGTTTAGTCTCTCGTCATTCCCACGCATTATATAATGAATCCTCTCCCCTTATGTCACATCGCTACTCGATTATCAAGCTCAAATCAAAACGTGTACCTTCCATCAGTCGTGAACTACTTTAAAACGTCATTGAAATATCATCTCCGAATTTGAAGTCGCGGTGATGCTCTCCAAGGAACCCATTCCCATTCTTTTCTCCGGTAGAAATGCGGCTCTCGCAAAGAGGGTAGCCGATAAACTCGCCCCCGAATACGATGGTAAGTAAAGACAGCATTCTCTACTCTTCCCTCTCGGCCACTCTCTTCATCTAACACAGTACATCTCAGTCGTCCACATTTCCGTTTCCCACCGAGCAGATATGACGGAAATCCCAGCCATCCTGCACGGACGCTTGGTCACGCCGTCCTTCACTGGCTCCAACCTGTATCGCGCGTTCAGCGAGCGGCAGAAGCCCGCCGCTATTGTTTTTACATCGGCTGTCCCGCGGGCTGAAGTCGCTGCAATCAAACGTTTGGTTGGATGCAAATCGAAGACGGACGTGAAGCTCATTCAATATGGGAGGACAGACGTGCTGAAGTACGGGTTTCCAGGGGCGACAGCGACGTCGAGGCTGATTAAGGATTTATTGAAAGATGAGGGGTTATGCTGAAGAGCCCAGGTTTAGTCTGTTCATGTGTTTGGTGGACAGGGATTTTATGCGACATTTTACTTTAATGATACCCCAAGGAAAGATAGAAATGAAAAGAGGCAGTTATCTCTACTGTGATGAGAGACCAAAAGCGAAGGAAATAGATCCAACTTTATTTAAACAAAGGTAATTTAAAATGCTTGGGACTGTGTTCCCTTAGGATATTGATGTGGTTGCTCGAAATTTGCGCGCCTTCTTTGGATGCCTCCCGAATTCCATCATAGATCAAACATACCTCCATTCGTACAGTGCCTTGTTCTCTGGGATATGGACGATGAATTGTTCTGAGTCAAGTGTAAGAATGTTCGTAGAGGCTTATTTCTTACCAGTATTGCCTTGAGGACGAGATTATGTGCTCTATCAAGAGACGGGGCGATCCGCCATCGCTTTTGACGTGGTATATATCATCTAGCTCCTTGCTCAATCATCATTGTCCCAGTTGGGATTTGGCCCAGGTGGTTTAGGGCCCCCTGCCTGCCTTGCAACGATGATCTGATCCACGCTCAATACTGTCCGAACCGCTTCGCTAGCCAGCTTGATCGCCCAGCTCTTCGTGACCATGAGGTCCAATATGCCTTCGTCTTCAGCATCCAGAGTCCCCGTGCCGTCGTCATTCTCTACATCCACCCCCATTGTACGTACTTCTGGCTGCTCCTTCTCTTTCTTTCCTGACGACACGGCCTGGTGTGAGTGTGCCGTATATAGCCGTGCTAGCACCTCGGTGGCATCAAGACCCGCGCTCTCGGCAAGCACTCGCGGCACGACCTCAAACGCTTCGGCAAATTTCTTCATAGAGTACTGCGCCAGACCTGGCGTTCGCTCTGCGACTCGTGACACACGTTCCACGACCTGCATCTCTGCTGCACCGGCTCCTGGCACTAATCTCGCGTCTTTCGTGATTGCTTTTACCACATTGACACCATCGTCCACCGCACGCTCGATGTCATCGAGCGCATTCTGCGTTGCGCCACGTAGAACTAATGTTGCCGTCCTCGTCGCCTCGTTCTCTTGTCTGAACACTGTGACTCGGTCACCACCGATTTCCAGCGTCTCCACTACATCGACGTTGCCCATCTCATCCGGCATGGGCGCACCCAGTCTCGCCAGAGGCGTTGCACCCACCACTCGGCATAAACGTTGGAGCTCGAATTTCGAAAGGACCTTGATGACGAGAATGTTGTAGCGGTTAAGATAGTGCAGCGCGAGTTCGCCAATGGTCGATCCTGCCACGACGACCCGTAGCCCCGAATCATGCAGTTCCTTGACAATCTGCTCGATTTGAACCTCCTCCCCTTTCGTAAAATCGAGCATCTCCTTTGCATTGTGTAATAGCACGGTCCCCTTTGTCTCTGTTTGACTGATATCAATTGGACAGTTGTACACCCCAACCTTGGCTTTCGTTGCTTTCTTAATACTCCCGTCGGGCTCGCGGCCAAACACCATGCCTTTCACGACCCGTGATTGCTGTAGTGATCCGCCCATGATTTTCACGACGCGGATATTGTCGATGTTGAAGTTGAGTGGATTTTTAGGGAGGACGGCAAGGACAGCTTCGGCAACCAGGTCCGAGAGGAATTCTTCTGAGCCAGATTGCTTCGAGGCGATGACTGTACGAATAGCTTTGCTGAGTTCGGGAAGTGAGCGCAGGTCCGATACGCTGTCAATCTTGAGTTCTAAATGATTGTTCATCAGCTCTTGATTCCCACATGAGCGCCTTGCAATTAATTTCAAAATCTCCATAGCACACCAAAATAACCAACAACGCAAGGAACTTGGAGATAACCGAAGCATCTTACCTTCTAAAGCTTTCAGTGCCACATCAGTTGCCCTCTCATACCCACCCACGATGTCACTCGTCTTCAACCCCATGCGCAGCAACTCCTCCGCCTTCTTGAGCAGCTCCCCGGCCAGCACAATCACCATATTCGTCGCATCTCCCATCTCCGCCTCCTGCTGCTGGCTTGCCATGACCAGCAGCTTCGCCGCGGGATGCACGACCTCGAGCTCGCGCAGTATGGTCGCCGCATCCGAGGTCAGAATCAATTTCTGCAGGTGGTTGATGACGATCTTATTGCGGCCGTAGGGTCCGAGCGAGGTACTGACGGTGGAAGCGATGGTGCGGCAGGCATCGATGTTGCGCAAGACGGCGCCGTCTTCGGCGTCGTGGCTGGAACGGAGGGAAGAAGGTTAATATGAGGCGTGGTTAATGATGAGGGTTGGAAGACTTACTTTTGATAGCCTTGCTTGAATAATCCGCTATTGGGCGCGTTCGGTATGGACAGTGACATAGTGGAGGAACGGGAGCTCGGATTTCAGAAATAGAGAGAAAAGGAGAAAAGGAAAAGTCGTGGGGAAAGTGTGAGATGTTTGGGGTGGTGGTAATGAGTTCGGAGGTTGGAGTCGCGAAGAATATCGGCCGACGCGTTTTTCTCTCCTCCTACGGAATAATTCGTCCAATAGAATCGTATTCCTAACATACAAGATATAATACTCTTTTTCATTTTAAGACTACACTTCGGACTTCTTACCCGTTTCTGGAATCCCGTGAATTAACGAACGAGTAGGATACCACTGTTTAAATATAACTCGCCCAGAAGAGATTTCAAAAATCTCTTGCTGCAAGGATACAACTATGATTGTGCAACAATCTGTCGGTCGCATCTAATTATGTTCTATCACAGACGACACCAACCTCTTCCGCGGCCTTTATGAGGTCCTCACTCTCGACTTCTGCAATATCCAATACTTCTATCATCCTCTCATCCCAGTAGCTTTCGAGAAAGTCTTCAACACTTATCTGAAGCTCTTTGAATTTTGTCTCAAATTCGTCCATCAGCTCTTCTAGTCGCGCAATCATGAATCGTTCTTCATCCTGAATTTCAAGAGCTTCTTGTTGATCAATTGGAATTGATGAAAATCCGGAGCGCCCCTCTTTGTCATAACATGTATGTGTAAGCTGAAGTCTTTCGAAGGTCCAGTAGCGAACTGCCAACATTGACGAGGGCACCGAATCATTGAAGCATGCTGACAGTCTCGATTCGTTCCGTAGTATCGCGATAAATCCAATCATAGTAATCGCAAGGAGAAATGCCTCAGTTAGCTCGGATTTCCAGGTCATCTCTGTATGTTCGCGGACTCCCTCCCTAAATCCCGCGGAGAAGGAGGAAAGTGCTTGTTGGTGGCTAATAGAGCACGCGCATTGGCAGTTGGCCTGACTTCTCAACGTATGAATCTTCAATATCCAACCTAAGCGTAACTCTTGATCAAGGGGAGATCGAAAAATACTCTCGACACCACTGTATGGAGATTTTAAACCGATCCAGCAATCCCTAATTTCAGGCTGTATTTGGCAATTATTATAAATTATGTTGCTTGTATTCCGACCGGCTTTACGAGTCAGCGCACTAACGGCTAGGTATGCTTCGTTTTGCATTGAACTCGAACATAATGATTCCAGGTTCGCACCTTTGGCTACCAACCAGAATGCCAAGGTTCCATTATAGAAAAATTCCCTCCTTGCAAACCTTGCAAGTGGCGTATGCCCAGCATAGTCCATAGCGTCGATATCCTGAAATCCTACCCCATAGAGGTAATCCAGTCGTTCCTTTGTGATCACGTGATGTAGCTCATGTACCTCTGCCAGTGCGTGATATACCGTGGTCCGCAGTGGTGGGAAGCGCAATGCCCTCGGTATCTCGACACCAATTCTCCGAAGGGAGGCACAGCAGCCAGCGACTTTTTCATCGAGGACCGCGTTATCAAAGACACCAAGATCTCCCGACTGCGCAATAGGAATGTGTTGGCGACTTAACTCACGTAGCCGCTCTCTTCTAATTTTAAGACCCTCAATTAAGATTCTTGCCAGGCCCCAATTGGATCCGAAAAGGCGGCCTGTAGCGTCATGCCACTGCTGAATGGTCTGCGCATCCACTGTGTCTCTGGATGAACATTCTTCACATGGTACAGGGATATCTTGATCTAACAGCAATCGCAACACTGCTATTCCGTCCGGGCCGGAACCGAAGCTGGCATAGACGAGAGGTGACATTCCGGTCGAATCAAATACGTAAGGATCGCAACGGGCAGAGATCAGCATGGATACTCCCCGAAGCCAAAAGCTGGAAAGGTGTAGCGGTGATTGGCCGAATTTGTTTCTTTCACTCGCCGAAGCAGGGTAGTACTTCAGGAGTTTACGACAGTCCTCGGCATTCTTGCGTAGTACGGCCTGGCTCAGACGGGCATTCGAAAAGGCTGAATTCGATTAGCGTTCATATGTACTAGACATTGATCGTCAGACTTGCCATCGATTATTTCTTCTGCGCAAATTAAGGAAGGCATCATTGCTAAACTCAAGAGATTAGCCCTAGGCGTTAGAATGGCGCGTAGGTATGGTTGAGTGACCACAAGTAGCATCGCCTCGAAAACTTCAGGTACGAAGACGTCCTCTCCCAGCTCCGTGAAGCCGTTGATAACAGTGGCAAGTCGTGGAATATACTCGTCGAATTCACCCAACCCCATAAGGTACCCGCGCAGTAAGAAGCTTGTTGCACACCTGAAATGTTACACTTGTCTCAAGGTTAAAAGCATCAAGCACAGAAGACATACTGGCCCTTGCTATCGCTTTCGCCAGGAACTACCCCACAAGCAGCAAGAAAGCGACAGAAGTTAAGAAACGCATGCCCCTTATAGTCGCCGTATCTACTGAAAAAACTGAACACTAACGATTCGGTTGTGTGCTGCTCATTAGTACTTTCTCGATATTTCGTGACGGCCTTAACATACCAGAAATAAATTTCGTCCTAAACAATTCACATCACTTGGCGAAGCCTGCCCGCTTTCAAAGAGCTCGAATAAATGGATCTTCGCCGACTCAAAAAGCTCAGTAAAGTCGCTCCGCTGGACATTTTGAAATTCTTCCACCAGAAGATCTCGTGCGAGATCGTCTATGATGGAGAAGGCGGGGGCATCTGAGGGCACGAGTCGGACAGCTCTCAAAAATGGTGGAATGGCAGCTCCGCCTGCCCCTGTGCCGATGGTCAGATTGATCTCAATCGCTGTTGAGAGCCAAGACATGGTGAAAGGCAACTGGTACTGCCAGCACACCACAGGATTCGAAAATGTGTGGTACGGGCACCGACGCGGAAACTTCATAGACTCGTTCCGAGCAGGATGATTCCAAAGTGACGAGAACCCTACGCGAATATACTTTACGCAGGTGCAATGCCGTGCACTTGGCTTGCGTTCCAGCTCCTGGCTTATGAGGTCGTCCGTCACGCGAGGCCGAGAGATCTCCTCGACTGTCTTTAAAACTGTCTGGAACAGACGAGGCTTTCCAATCATATACGATTGCATATCTTGTATTTCTTTCCTGTCACCATCCTGCAAATTCTCAGCAAATCATCGAAAAATGCGGTTCCCACGTCGTTGGCTGCTAGACGCGCTAGTTGCTCAACCACTTCTCCCGCTTGCTAGGTTAGGTTCTGGGGGTGCTGACCAGAGTATCAATGCTATTCCAACTTTGCGACGGAGAATGTGCAGCAGCCAGGGCTCGCCCAAGGCCCTCAACTTTAGTGATGATCTCACCAGCTCGATCACTGTAGGAAGTCTTAGAGCGATTTGCTATGACGACCATCAATGGAAAGAGAACGTACTATTGGAGCAAATGAAGGGCAAGGCCAAGCTCGGTCTGCAAAGATTGGACGACATGCCGGAGCTCTTTCAATGTGCCTTTTTGGAAATGGAACATAGCTTTTTGGCTAGACCTGCGAAATCTATTGTTCGAAGTTACGCCATCATGTAGATGCTTCCAGAATGTTTCTAGATTTCGGATACCTGTCCTTACAGTGCTCAAATGGCCGCTGAACGCCTCGATCTTATTCGGTCGCTCTCGCTCAAGAGTCTCTTGTAGCCGTGTGATTATGACCTTAATGTTTTCGAGCTGCTGTGAAGTAGTCATTAGCTCGTAATCAGCATTCTTGTAATCTCTGCAAAATGTGGCTAGATTGTCGCACAGGGTGATGCCTAGCGAGAACAGGCCAGCAACACCACTAGCAATAGAGAGAGGATCGCCCATTATGGATGAACGGTAGGCGCAAACACCTCCAGAGCTCAAAGATAGCAAGACAATATTCGATAAGATGATAAGATGGTCTGAAGCGTCAGCTATGCGGCCTGCCCGGCTGTAGCTCCCAAGCTTCATGTATCACTGGCTAGGCTGCTTTTCCAGGCGAAAGGCTGACTCCAGACCGTATGGCTAAACTCCAAATGTACAGTTGCCTACCATCGATAAGTGCCTACCCTGCATCGTCCAAACGTGGCCGTCTTGTACGCAGATCCCAACGGTGCGCAGCAGGGCGTCTTCGATGCGCCATTTATTCAATTGGTCGTAGCTACAGGCCCACGCACACCTTCATGGGCTGATTGACAGCGCGCATGGCTCCAGAGACGCGTTTCCAGGGTCTTAGAATGACGACCATCTACCAGCGCGTTCGCTTTGAGATGCTGGAGACTTTTGACTGAGGACCACAACTAGACAGATGAATCAAAGAACCAGAATGTTCCAATGGCCATTGCTCGTACTATGTCACTGTCTAGGTAGGAGGTTGGACGTGAGGCTGAATGACGGGAGATAAGTACGTATCCCACCCGACCGGATCTTCACAAGCTCCTACGTGATCGTCGAATGGTCTCCACCGATTCCATTGCTACCCGAAACAAATTAACCCACTGAGTTTCTTGCAGCTTCACAAGGATCAGGTATGCCCAAGGGGATACGAGTCCCAAGAGCATAGTGCATGGCTTGCGACAAACCTTTCTGGACTCATGGTCCTTATTCAAGAAGCGATGCTCTTAGGATAGAAGCTCATGTGGAATAATCTATTTATGTACATTTAAGCGTCTATTCTTACAGAGTTATTTCACATTTGTTCGGGTCCGGAGAATGTTTCCTTTAACATTGTCCGTCCCTTTGCTGGACGGATTGGGCCATAAGCAAGATGAGCAGCACGTTCAGTAAACGGACCTTGGAAACCGGCATGCCTATCCATCAGCTCGCGGTTTTCGATGATCTCCAGATCATGATCAACGTCTTCGTTGCTCTCGAACTCGGGAGAAAGATCCTGAATTGCTTTCACCAACTCCCAGCCGTCCGACTCTGTCCTCTGCGTCTGCTTGTATCGACGCAGCAGGCACGCAGCTCGCCATTCCTCGAGAAGTGCTAAAGCATCCTGCACCTGATGCTTGGACTCGTCCGATAGTCCCGGTCGTTCAAAGAGTTCGCGCAATGGCTTGAACGCCGCCCGAAGCTCCTGACAAAACTTGACGTCAATTCTCATATCTTCCCCGAGAACCTTATCGACAACCCATTTGACGCCCTGCAAATGGCCGATTTGGGCGTAGCCTTTCAAAAAAGTTGACATAGCTACAATGTCCATTGGTACACGCTTCGCATAAACTGACTTGAATATTAGGCTCAACAGCTCAATCCCACCTTCAGCGCGCCCGCGGAAAATTAGGTGTTCCGCTGCGGCCACGCAGACATGGTGTCTGGCGTACATGCCGATAGCCGTCAAGGATTTGTAAAATTGGAAAACCCTCTTCGTTAGTCGTTGTTGGCTGTATACACCTTTGTGTAGTCGCAGTCGCTGAAGCAGGAAATGCTGAGAGCTGCCAGTGACATTCATGCCTGCAGCAGCGGCTTCTTGTAACAGCTGTTGTGCTTGGCCAGGGTAACCATCGTTCGCCCGAAGACTAGCATCAACGGCAATTGACAGCGAAGAGTCGGAATGCTGAAGTCCAGCTGAGGAAAGACTTTCCTGGAACAATTGAACGGCTTCCGCTGGTTTATGAAGAGAGACGGCCATAATCATTTTGTGATCGAGTAGAGAGGAGCTGAAACGAGACCGAGACCAAACGCTAGGAGGACCCTCAAGATTGCTCTGCTTGTCCGTGTCATTTCCAGCCAATCCAAGTTCGTCAGGAGCGACATGCCAAACGGGAGGCAGACCCTTCAGATCCTGTTCTAGCTTCGCTAAGGGAACCTCGACATAGGATTCCCACCTTGGACCGAGATGCGAACGCGGGGAATCAACTTTCCAGAGGCGCTTACGAGCATTCAAGGCCATGGCTTGTGAGGCCTTTCTCCAGGTTTGTTGTGTGACGAGCCCTTTCCTAGTTTCTCGCAGCCTATAGCACATCCGTATGAATTGGCGTTGCTCGGGTCGGAATTCCACAAGAAAACACTCCATCATACGAAGGACACTTAATGCATTGATATGAAATTCGATTCCACGGTCTTTTAGCCATCGAAACCAAGTCGCTAGCATCGGCCACTGCCTTTCCCTCACGCATTGCACCAGAAACACATTTGAGAGCCGCATACTGGGCTGAAGCCCGTAGTGCTCTATAGCTTTCCTAATGAAGTTCCAACCCCTTTGAAGACCAAACTCTTTCATGAACTCTCGAAAGATATCGCCGATGGTCAGGTAGCATTCACGCGAAAATGAGGACATCTGGCCAGACTCGTGGAGACGCGCCAACATTGCCTCCACCGCCGGCCATTGCCCGTCGAAGGCCTGAGCGAGCATTATGTGACCGAAGCTCGAGATGTCTGCTCCTGGCCCGTCTTCAGACTGCATACATTGGAGGCATTTCTGTGCTTCGTCTCTGTTGCCAGACTTGTAACAGATCATCACCCAGCAATTGTAAGTGCTTACGGGCAGGCCGCCATGGGTCGTCGCCGATTGACGTAGATCTTCGTACAATCCTTGGAGGAGCTGAAAGTTTGAAGTCTCTCGCCATACACGGCCGAGAACAGCGTTGCAAGCGAGTACCAAATCTTCTCTCAGGACCCAGGCTGAGTGTGCATGCACAAGGTGTCGTACCAGCGCAATGGCCGTAGAAGGGAAGCCGCGTGAAACCGACACGGCCCAGAGAATAGGATGGCTTCCAGAGGCGTCTTTTGCTTTTACGTTTGGAGCTGCATTTTCTGGTGATGCGTTGGAGCCAGGACGAGACTCGAGGCAGACCTGGATGACAGGTTCTAAGCGCTCCACTTTATTGGGAAGATCTTGCTTCTCTGTCCACTCAAATGTCTCCATGGCCACCTGGAGATGTCGCCGGGCGACCGCTGCTTGTATGACCTCGAAAGAGATCGCAGTACAACACTGCAATGCCGTTGCGTCCCTGGAATTCAACCTAGGGACAGAACTCAAGACCTCAGCGGCTTCTTTCAAGCGGTTCGCCGCAACCATGACACGAACGCGCTTCAGAACAGTGGTCAGCGCAGCGTCTTGCCCGTGGTATGAAGTCGCTAATTCAAAACAGACCCGGGTTGATGACGACGGTTTCGAGCTCATAGCCGCATCTAGAAGGTGGAGCAGAATTCCGCGAGTACTCCAACTTGCTGGTAGACGCATGGGCAGTTCAACTCTACCGAATGTCCGGTTCGGACTTCTCCTATATCGCCCCAGTGTTTGAATGAACAGATCGACTGCCTCCTCATCGCGATTTAGGTTCAAGAGTCGGCTACAGGCTTGGTAAGCCAAGTAGTAGGCAACCTTTTTAGTCATTACTAGATCTTTTTGCTGCCAATATGTGTATTGGGTACTTCCAAATGGAAATTTGGTACCTGCAAGTAGCTCCGTCTGACTCTCGGGGCTGCTTGTCAATTTTTGATAGACTTCGTGATAAAACTGCACATCGTTCACCAGTTGTAAGCAATGTGCAACTTGGAAGCCATGGTCTTCAGTTTCACGGAGTAATTGACCCAATTTATCTTCATCTGATTGTGATTGAGACTCTAGAGGCTCCCTGCCCAGCGCAAAAGGCTCTGGCTCCAGGATTTCCGAGGGTGCCCTGCCACTACTAGTTGCAGAAATATCCTCGCAAACTGGACGGGTAGATTCTTCGAGCCTGTTGCTGGAAGGTTGAATGGGAGGTAAGTCTCGATCTATGTCCATGGCCGATTCATCAAGGAAGTTGCCTCCGTTAAGTGGTGAGGACGGCGCGCCAGGATCGACATGTCCAGGAGCGGAGGCGCTTCCCTCAGATGACACCTTGGGCGAAACTGACCACTCGTCTGGGGCATTTACTGGATGCAGCGGATGCCAGTCTTTTGAAGGATCTGATTCAGTATCCTGAGATAGAGGTGCAGAATCTGCTTTAGCTTCGGCAGCCAGTCCTTCAACCCCTTGAAGATGTTGCTGTTGCGTACCATAGTCGCCTCTATCAAAGGATTCGCTGCGTACTTCATTGGCACTCAACCCGTCGGGACCTCCGTTAGATCCTAAGAAGTCCTTGGTCATCGAAGCCTGACCGGATTCATTGAGCTTTGCGTGTTGATCTAGCAAACCCTCTGTCTCGCCGAGAGATTGAGCAGACTTGTGCCTTTGTTTGTCATTGTCATCCGGCGGATATGACGAGTGCAATCTCCCTCCAGGCGCGCTTGATTCTACCTCCCAGTCACGAGACAGGTCGGAAGATACATGTCGAGTGTTGGTGCTTGCTGCAAGATCTGGCGAATTGAAAACCGAGTCACTGTCATTTTGAGCTAAGAAGCTCTGCTGGGTCGATTCAAGAGCCATGGGTCGATAGAATGCCTCCTTTGCGGAGTTTTCCCATATCATTTCGCCGGCCTTGGTTCGACGGAACGCATGCTTCCTGGGCTGTTGCTGCTGGGCTTTTAATCTCTGTTGCTCCAACGTTTTCCCTTCAGTTTTCTCCAAAGCTTTTCCTTCAGTCTTTTCCTTCGATTCCGGGCTACCAATAGAGGACTCCGAAAACCTCGAACCGCCACGGTCGTGATCCTGTATCTGTTGCTTCTCTTGTACGTTTTGTAAACCTTGCGGCCTCAAGCCTCTTTTTCTTTTGACCATTCGTTGATAGTTCCGCTCCACTTCACTCGGAAGAAAATCTGCCCTCACAGCATGTGCTTCGGCTGTCCATCGCCGTTTCTCCGACGATCTCTCGTCCCAATCCGGGGAAAGTCCGTCCCAAGGCTCTTCTGGGCTGTACGAGTGCTGTCCAGTGACTGCCGCGGTCCCTACGGTTCTGTTGCCGACCCATCGGTCACAAGCTTGGAGCTTCCTTTTATTCTCAATGATGCGCCGTGCCGTGCAAATTCTTCGTCTCCGTTCCTCAGTCAGGAGAACGCCGATGGCTGCGATAGTGCCCGAGCCGACGTATGCGAGCTGTCGAAGAACGCGAAGGGCTGCTGGAGAGGGTGCTGAGAACATGACATGAGTGAGCCATGAGTCGGTCGCGTTATGAAAGTGCAGCACTTAGAAGTGATTCTGACTTCTGTCCACTGATTTGTCAGGTCATGGAGAAGTCGCGTCGACCGACTCGATGATACAAAGACGAATGGCGCTATTCTGCTTTTGGCAAAACTAGTCCGTACCCAGGTAGGTAGGTACCCAGCTTTGGTACTCCGCTCACAATCATAATAACACTCCTCGACAACTTCAAGATGCAAATTGTATTCGAAAGCAATTGAATTGTTTCTAAAAGCAGATGCGAGCTGCTCGTCCTTAGCCGAAGTCGATCTAGAGAGAGCTCCATCCGCCAACCCCACGAACTCCCCTGCTGGCATGGAGTACTGGCTGGGTCGCAGAGAAATCCCATGTTCTTACTTCGACCGAGTATGCCATGGCTCGCCCAATCCTTGACGGATGGATGGTGCAAATAAGAGCCTTTCAACAGCACAAACCAAGGGTTTGGGCTGTCGTGACGCGGTTGGAACGCTCATATACTACATACAGGAAGGCGATGCTGCAAGAGCCAGGCGTTTAGCTCGATCATCTGGGAACCGAATATGGAAGGGGTATAATCAATTCAGCTCTCCCGGTCGGAAAAGATCTTGGTACAACGGCTGGACGACATTCCAGCACCACTCCGCTACTCCATCCTCTTGTTTGGCGTCGCGCAACCAATCCAGCATCAGCCTCACTGTTTCCTCTATCTCCGTCTGCGAGATTCTTTCCTGACAGATGCGTCCGAGCAGGTTATTCTCCAACGATAAGCGCAGTATCAGGAGGATGCCGACGAAATTCTGGGTCCATGCGAATAGGAATGGCACCAAGCGCTTCTTTGCTTTGGGCGGGTACATGATGATTGGCCAGCTCAACGCACTCTCTAGGCATGTTACGACGCATTCGATATCCTGTGCGCTTGTAAGATGTGGGTAGTGTAATGCCTTATACACAAAAGGTCGGTAGATCAAATATCGAGCATAGTAGTACCGCGTTCGAAGCTGCGCTGTTATGATATCCATGTTATACCTATATCTGATGTGGGTGCCTTTGATATTTGGGCTAGATGAGAAGCGGTTTATACCATAATCATCCGCAGAGCTTCCAGGTTCTAGAAAGAGCAATTTCTCCTTATCTGTCCACTGCAGTTGGCTTGGGAGTACCGAGCGCCAGTTGTCCAGTTGTCGGGACAGCTCCGCAATCACGGCGACGGGCGGTCCTTCATAATGATCCAGGGATTCTGCTTTAGAGTTGCTTGCTACGATTGCTCAATCAGATGCCGACGTGTCACGATAACGGATCCATTGCGATACGTACCATCAAAGATAGCGGCATGCACGCTGGTGGTTAGTCGACAGATGGCAATCATGGCTAAGAATGGTAGCTGGACATGGAAACGCTCATCGTCATCAAGGTTTTCGTCGGCGCTATGCTGCGTCCCAAACGTGGGCAACGAGACCTCCGCCTCTATGTCCTTGATTCCTGTGTGCGGTAAATCCAGATCGAGATGATACCAACTGATGAAATGTTAGCGGTGCGAAACGAATATGCCAGGGCTGCCGGAATAATCGTCAACCTACTTCTCGATGAGATTGCAAGTCCAATAACTGCGTCGGACCAAATCGCCATGGTGTGAGTTCCAATCGATTGAGGCACTGGCATCGAGTCAATCATAAACAGGCTTACAATTGGTGAGTGAGCTCCGCACCACTTGATATAAACTTGACAGGCCATTGATGCACTTATTGAGAGCCGCCAGAAGTCCTGCGAATTCATTCAGTACGATGAGTACGTCCCTTGGCGCTCTACATACTAAATGTCGCCCGCAGCTCTCGTAATAGATGCTAAGCGAAGTGGTAAGCCAGTGTAGTTCTCCTGGAAACCCAATGAAGAAGTCATTACCTTGTCAGCAATATTATTTGGATATTCTCAAGGCTGAATTGAGAAATTATGAAGCCAAGCCGCTTTCTGGCTTCATTGAATATCTCTAGACCCGGGGGACTCGCTGGAGAGATTCCATGGAAACTATTGTGCCCAGTATTAACATCGCTAATAGGACCGTCAGAAGGCACATCGTCCGCAACCTTGCCCAGAGCTAGCACTAGCAAACATAAAATAGACGAGTAATCCTGATCCCCAAAACCGTATTGTACCGCCTGCCGCAAATGGCCGTTCCAGAAGTCCTCCTTGTCGAGTATGGGATATAGGACATTGAATGTGTCGAAATACTGCACAGTGTATCTCTTCATGCTCTCGGCGCTTAAGGAAGGGAAGTGCACACGTTGTGGGAGGACAGACGTTCGGCTGGGTGATGCCACAGGAGTGCTTGGCAGATAACTCTCGGCAGGTAGATTGGCGGCATGCTTCGCGACGTCTAACTTGTGAAACCAAGGCGTGCCGTCCTGCTTGATATAGTGGATGTCCCTGGCTAAAGTAGCGCCTGAAGTGAGCAGCAGTTTGCCAATGGACGGCCACAAGAGGACTTTATGAGCCGCCGTCAGGTGCCTATTCCGCCGATGGGCCTCTATCGGTCCCTCGCTTGCGAATTTGCCAATGTTTTCCAACTTGCTCACATCATAGGCCTCTGTTTGGGCGGCGGCTGACGATGGACCAAGGATGGAAGCCCCCGATGCGAGAGATGAGGAAGGACTCATAGGAGTATTGATGGAATCAACCTTGGTCTCGAGTCTTTGTAGGCTATCGAGGATCTCGACGAGAGTCTTGTCCTTTCTGGAGACGCTTGTTAGCGTAGGCAGGGGCCAAACTCAATCGCGCGAAAGAGTCGTCAACATACTTGGTAGGCTGTGGCTCTCGATAGTTGCACGCTACATTGAGCCGTTTGCACAGTGAGCACTGAGGACGCTTCTCGTCGCACTTGGACTTTCGAGTGCGGCACGTCTCGCAGGCTTGGGCTGCTATTGCCGCCCTATCTCGTCGTTGAGAGAATTCTGGGCTTGCTGGTCCGGCAGAGGATAGTTCTCCATCCATCGCATCGGTCCAGCCCATAGATCAGCAATGTTGCGAAAGCACTACTGCTTGCATCTGAGAGTGTCGAATATCAAAGGGTGTGGTCCTCGAGTGCCAGAAGTGGAAGAAGGGTCCCGAGCCAGGATGGCGATCAAAAAACTGCCTAGCTTGCGACAACAGCGATCTAGGCAGATGCCACTGGGGAAAGCAAGATGCCATCATCGTCGAAGGCGTCGCGAGAGTGTCCGACTCTTTGGCTGTAGCCGCTTGGCAGGGGGTGCAGCCCCTCCAGGGGCATCGGACTTACCTCCGATGTGGCGGGGAGGACGCAAGTACCGTAGCCAGCTGTTGTATCCGTAGACGGAGGGATGCTATCGTCGGTACTGGCAACCGAGATTGGGTCTTGAGCAAATTGTGGATTCTGTGAGCCAGGGACTGCAAAATATTGTTGCGAGAGGAAAGGGAAAAGTACTTCGTAGCATCAGACAATTCACACTGGTGATGTATTTACAATCAATCTTGATCCTGACGGTGCAGTATTCTACCCCGGAATCTAAACACACAAAACGGTACATGTGGCTTCCATCGATCTCAGTCCTTTCCCTGCGACAATCACAGCATCTCAAACATATGTACGTGACACCGCAACGTGAATGTCGAACCTCGAATCCCTGCCCGTGATGGCTTTGGGCCTGATGACGTCGTCTATGGTATGTAGGGTACGAGGGCTGCGGAGCTCGCTGCGAACCAATCACTTCCATCGCCGTCAGATCCGGAATCAGCGATCCCTCGATGGCCCGGGGCGTGCTGAGGACTCGAATGCGTGCTGCCGACTAGAAATTACCCAGACTCTGGGGTGTCGAACGCACTTTTTAGATGCTAGGTATCCGAACAGGGATGTCAGCTCTGATGCAGCATTCGACAGAGGAGCCTATTCTAGAGAAACCTCATCGAACACGCTCGTCGCAGCTCAACTCGTTCAGGCACAAGTTCCACCAGAGCGAGCACAGGGCATTGATCGCATGATATCGCAGGGACCTCTTGCCTGGCAGATCCACTGAAGCTTGCCTATCTCTCCACGCTGACACTTCTCGTCATCGATTTGTTTAGGATTCATGAACTGTTATAGTCTATGGACAATGCTCGGAGTACCACCGCACCAATACCGAAGCTCGCTACAGTGTTTGAACCAGGCCGCGTGCCATACTACTCCGTAGGTAGATCCTCCGTGCTCTCAGATCGCCAGTAGAACGGCTGATCTACCCGCGCTACTTGACAGCCGTGCCAGGAAGAAGCAGATTTTGTGACATCGACCGATCACGCGCATCGCACCCACGTCGCTTGTATTGCCACGGGTTGCGGGACCGATTCCGCAAATTGTGTTGCAGCAGTCTCTCTCAGCCTGCAGGATATGCAGGGAGGCTTCATAATGCCGCCAATGGCATATATGAGTGTCTTATAATTTCAAAATCATGATGTATTTGCGATCCTCTCTGGATGGAAGAGCTGTGTCTGGCGAATTTGAGCTGCTCGCGGTACTCACCACGGCAGAATTCGCTGGACGTATTCTGCGAACTGAAAATTCCATACGAGCTTGATGTTTACCAGCCAACTCGCGGTCCCGAGAAACGAGAGTACATAACCTCCAGCTAAGCTGTGCTCTGCTGCAAAAGTCTCATACCATGGACGAGGATACGAGGTAATGGAAGCTCGATTGGCACTCGTCGGTTTGGTCTTGAGGCAATTCAAAGAGGTATATTTTACTATGGATGGTCAGGATTAACGGCACGGTACTCTTTGAGGGGCACTCTGCGATAAAAGCAACTCCAAGTTTGCGAACGATCGTCTTAGGATAGACACTACCAGCATTTCCTCAGAGCCAGCGGACAGCGGTGGACCTAAAAAAGGAAGGGCTGTTTTTTGATGACCATGCAAGGTGGCTGATCCTATCTTGAGAAGACTACGTAAAGGGATGTGTCCCCTGTTTGACGAGTTGCCCCGGTTTTAGTCGGCATATTATCCACCCTATCGGCGAGGTTGCCTCTTCTTGAACAACTGAAAGGGTCGTTGTTCTGATATTCTTTTTAATACCTTATTGATCGTGTGCAGGGTAGTATCTTCTCCTGTCTTCGGCTGTCAGTTGAAATTCTGCTTGATGAAGAATATAGAAAATTGACATGAAAACTAGCTACGTCGTAATCGGCTTCAAGATCTCTGAGAGTCCAGTCTCCTCGAAATCGCCGGTAGTTGCACCAACGACACATAGGCCACCAAAGGCACCGAACATGACCTGATAACAAGACAAGACGAGCGCCTTTGACCATGCGTCTCTCTCGCCCTTGGAGAAAAGAAAGGATATGCCAAAATAGATATTCTTGCATCGGGACTAGATTCAGATGCGTGATCACAGCAGTCACATTTGAGGAGAAGCCCCCTTCCATGAATGACAGTATGAATCTCAACAATAGAAAGTCGTATTAAATCGAGTAAGCATCGCTAGTAGCTCGTATCTGCTACCTAACATCACACGGTTCGAGCTGAAAATGGGATAATAAGTTTTAGGTTTCACCTTCGTTACTCGAGCGGCGAATCTGTGAGAAATTTGGAAGTATCGGTCTTTGTGTAATTACGGGAATATGGCAATGAATTTATGCCAGGTATCCACGGCCTCGTGCTTCAAGAACTCTCCTGAAGTTGCACTCTTTGTGCGCGAACATCATGGATCCGAACGCTGGGGCGGAGATGAATAGCCCCCTAAAAAAGCCCATCAGCAACCCAGCTAGAAATCTTGACACGTTGTTCGGCGATGTACCGCCGGCGAACGGAGGGAACGGCAGGAAGCTACCAAACACCCAAACGATTGAAAAGATGATATAAAGAGGTATGAAGAAGATAGGCGCGGGTAGTTGTACAACAGCGAGGACGAGCATTATTTTTGCGGCGATTCCAAGCAAAAGACAACTCCCCGAATGGATGATAGTGAACGTATGCCGAGCCCAGGCTCTAAAGCGTGCTTCGAGAGATCCACCGTATCGTGCCCTGGTGTCCATTGTCAGAGAGAGCGCGGTCACAGACGCATCAATGGCTCGGACGAGCTTGACGTTTCCAGCGCTTGGTCCATTTCCAAAATTACCCGCAAGCCACAGGACCTGGATTATCGGCAAGTATACTCCTGCGTATATCTAGACGATCCAGCCAAGAATTGAGGGCGGTGGACTCGATGCAAAGCGAAAAAAAATCCAGGCCTATTGATTGATCGGCTCTGAAGCTCTCGGAAAGAAATGAGATCATTAGATGTACGTAGAACTCGTGCGGGCTCAAACCGAGACGTCTGTCTCGAATAAGTGGATGGGGGCTCAGGCATCAAATCATTGACTTCCTTGGCAGACTCCAAATCTCTTCCCCGAAGGTGATGCAGTTTTTCTTCGTTCTAGTTCGTAGCATTGACAGACTTGTAGGATATGTCATGTCCCTGAGAGAACGGATGATTCTCAGCCTATCCTGTCCTGAAGGCTCTAGATCTGCTAATAAGCGATACATACTTCAGGAGCCAAAGAAATTGGTGTCCACCACGAACTGGTTTTAGTCTGGATGCTAGGGAGACTTCCCATACTCCGACGATAATGATCCGAATTGTTGCGAAATAGCAGATCCAGGCAGTGCAGAAAGCGACAAAGAAGCCGCTGCTTATTGCAGTGACGACCGAGCCCACGAATGCAGTCGAACTAGAGCTCAGGAACCGATCACGTGGAGAAAGATCGCATGAATCGTATGATGAAGCGGCACTGCGCTCGGAACCCGAAAAGGGACCCCGGGAAGTTGGAAAAGTCGGAAGAGCCCATCAAGTACATTACTTCGAGTAGTATCCGGTGAAGGACGAAAATTGGAGAAGATCGAAGCGGAGACTAAGATACGTGTATCTAACTTAGGTTCACAGAGGGAGAGATGTGACGCTTGGCGGATATCTTATTTTTGCAGAACGGAAGAAGTATCGGACTACAACCTTAAAGGCTTTCATAAGTTAAATATACCTCACTTGGTCGGAGGAAGAAGATGAAGGCGCATTAAAACCCAGCCTAATGTCTGCATGATTGCTGAGCAAGCCTTGGCAAAGGCAACCTGTAGTTAGGCAAAGGAGAGAGCTGATTCGAGGTAAATGAAGTTAGTTTGGGGTCTAAGGGACACCTAAAGCTGAAACATCCAGGTGGTCCGTGTAATCGCGACCAAACAATCATTCTACCCTCTCTTCCCGTCCGCGCAAACGGCTCTATCGCTGCCTCATACAGAGTAGGGAGCCTGCCCCTTACAATGAAATCTACTGCGTGCTCCTTATACAGATATACATTACGCTTAGTCTCGGAAATCTTCGACTGAGGTTCTGCGTTAGATGTCGGTGCATTGGGCCAGCGCCACATTGGCAGAGCTGAACGTTCTGGATCTGTTAAGGGATGCCCACGCTGATCTTGGGCCAAAAAACCCGAGGCTTTGCCACCAAACACAGAATATTATCGGGCACGTACATTATGTAGACGGAGATTACAAAAGTAACAACATCCCTCGAATCCTCCATCAATTTAGGATAAGAATTGAGATGTCATCCGTGCATGCACGATATTTGAGCTAAAATCATTTCAATCCATCCAAGAGACCTCTCAAAAATACCGCTGCCGCGAATGCCCCAGGATCGGGCGGCATGTTACTCTCGTTGGCTTTATCCCCTACATAGCTCGCTCTCCCAAACTTCGGCTTCATCGTTGCAGTCGCCTTCACACCCGCTTCCGCCGCCTTCACCGCTTGTTCCAAGTTCGACGTCTCCCGCAGTGTATCGCAGAATGGGATCAGAGTATCCATGACCGTCCGATCCCCGACTCTCGCGCCCGTGTAGAGCTTGAGATTCTCGAGCGCCGGTCCGACAGCTGCGCCAACCGCGGATGCATCTAGGGCCGCCGACTTCTGCGAGACCAAGTTCTGCCGGAGCGTATTTGAGAAGGCGGCGAGGATGATGCTGATGATGGCGCCAAGACTACCGCCCATGTCTTCGACCGAGTCGCCGATGGCGTCGAGTTGGGTGAAGATGCTGCCTTTGCTGAAGAGGCCGGCTTCGAGTTTGGCGGAGATGGCTTTACAGACGCCGTTGACGGCCTCTCCGCAGTCGCCGTCGCCCATTTCGATATCGTACTTGGTGATGTCCGGCTCGGCGGCTATGGCGGCTTCACAGGCTGCAAGGAGAGCAATACTGAATTCCTGAGGATTTTTGACTAATCCCTCCAACGTCAGCTCCAACGGAACAACACCTTCTGATGGCATTGATTCCTACTGCGATAGTAGGAGATTGAAAGGACCAAAGCAAGACTTACGGGTAGGGCCTTTATCCTGAACGTCGGTGACGTCGCCCTTTTCCTTTGCTATACTGAGCTCCCGCCTTTTCTCAACATTTCCGTACCCATTTTTTGGCCAGGCAGGTGCCGTGGTTGGAGCATCCAGTAATTCAAAAATCTCGGCAGATGTCATGCTCATTCCACTAGCAATATTTGAAAGATTACCGAGAGTTACAGAAAAACCAGGACCGTTTAGAGACGTTTCAAACGTTCCAACATAGATACGTTTAGGCTCAAGGTTCCAGTCATTTTCTAGAAAGAAGATCAGCTTCTGTAAGGAGTAAGGTGATCGATGGGAACGCACGTAGCTGCGCTCTGACTATGCTTGTAAGTGCCTCTAATTCAAGATTCGAGAGACCTCCGAAATTATTGATAAGCATGGCGATATCGTCATTAGAATCGAACTTCACAAAGGCCCTGTCCGTGTCATTCGGATCGAGCAAATATAGCAACATTTCCTTGATAACTTCTTCTGCGGAAGGCATTGGGGTGATCGTCCGGAGACCCTGGCGGATAGTCAGTCCTCTGCGTCTTTGTTCCAACCTATGTGGTTCCACTGGAGCTTCTTTACTGGCTCGTTATGAATACCCATCCCAAGCACACAGGCATCATCAGCAATGGACTGGTGATGAGCTCTACCGGGGATGTGGCAATGGTCGAGACTTGTCCCGATGGTTACTAGGTTTGCATTCCCCAGGTCGCCGAGCTGAAGACAGCGGTCGAAAGACCACGACTTTTCGGATGCCGCTCCAGTGAGCTTGATAACTGTTATGAAGTTTGTTAGATGGTGGAAAATATTCTAAATGGCAATACCATGGCTTGTGAAGTTGCCGTAGAGACGTGGGTGCTCACCCAGGATATTTCCTGCCAATCCACGCCTACCAACCAACTCGGATTTTTTTCTTCCAAGTGCAGCGTCGTCTGTAAAGGAGACTACCTTGATGTTATAGCCCATCGCCAGGCCCTTCTCACGCGCAAGACCAAAGTGCAGCATGTCTCCTGTATAGTTGGTGATACCAAGGATAATTCCGTTTTGCGAGGGGACATTCTTAATGGCTGACATTATCTGTTTCGTGGAAGGGCTCGCAAACACATCGCCAGCGACTGCAGCCGTGAGCATACCATCACCAACATATCCAGACCAAGCAGGCTCATGACCGCTCCCGCCACCAGATATGAGCGTGACTTTAGACGAGTCGTGGGTTTTTGAGAAAACAACACGATTGTCCTCATCATGCTGAAGATTGGGGTTTCGAGCCACCAGCGAGTTTAAGGCTTTCTTAACGACTCCTTCTGTGTTTGGGAAGAAGTGCTTCGTGGACATCTTTACAAATGTGCGTGCATATGAGCCAAAAAACGGCTACGTCAGATCGCCAAAATATATAATCCAACTTTAAAATCTCGTACACGGTGCACTGAAGCTGCGAAAGGGTTTTTTTTAGATTATCAAGCATGCGAATGACATAGGACCAGGAAAAACATAAAAACAGTCATTCTTCAACCCAATTGTGATGCCCTGATTGTGGGCGATACGTAGACAGCACAAGGGCCGACGAAGCTTTTGCTCTACATTTACCCCGCCACCCCGCCATCATCAAAAGCCACGGATGACCGAAATAGGCAATTAGTTCGGATCTACTCCGTACCTCCTAGTGGACAAGTGAAAGCCTGCGCGCCGTTCACCCTCGTATGTTGCAAGGGCAGAGAACCTTTACTTGGTGACGAACGGATGACTAAGTTGTAGAAATCTTTGATTGCCTTAGACCCCATTCTATATTCTTGTATCAGCGTCGAGAGAATCGCGTCCACAGCATAGATGGGTGGCCGCTTCTTCTAGGCTTGTGCTCTTTGTAGACACATCGCATTG
This sequence comes from Astrothelium subdiscretum, assembly GCA_021030935.1. NCBI lineage: Eukaryota > Fungi > Ascomycota > Dothideomycetes > Trypetheliales > Trypetheliaceae > Astrothelium > Astrothelium subdiscretum. Next base: position 779,711 of record JAGFMW010000004.1, read on the forward strand.
TAATTATCGCAGAAAACAGACTCCTGAATAGAAATCTGTGCGACCTTTCTGGGCAGACTATCATAGACTGCGCACGCGAATCGGGTAAGACGTCCTTTTGTAAGAAGCTATGGAGAAGAACAGCGGGAAGAAACGCGAAATAAAGTGTCGGGGTTCAATGCCACGCGCGCCTAGAACACCGACCTACCAGGTACCTGGAAGGCGTGGACCAAACCCTAATTACCTGTTACGGTAAGGTTCCAAAAGTTGCATACGGGCGGGCTTTAACGTTTACCTACATACAGCTGCTGTGCGTACTTTGGGAGATGGGTACGCAGGGATGGTCCAAGAAAACTCACTGGTGACTCTTCTGATGAGAGGAAGTGCAGTTGCCCTGGTGTTCAATTCAAGCATAGTCTGGTAAATTTTCATGTGCCAAATGCCGGACTCGGCAAGAACCATGCATAGATCCTATGACAAATTTCTTGCTCGAGCTTTTCTCCCTGGATAAGGCATCTTTCATCAAATAGAGAAATCACGACTAAATCGAAGGCGCGCTTTTGGATCTTGAGGTCACGCCTCTCGTGAAAATGAAAGGACTTCCAGAGCATGTTAGAGCACGCAAGGCTCCGCGTTTGAGCTCCGATGTAGATTCGGGAGCTTGTGACTTGCAATATGGAGGAATCGGGCCGTGATTGGTTCATTATTGAACTCTCCTGGGTTTGCAAGACCATCGCTTAAGAGCCGTTATAAATCTGAGGCTTATCAACTTCGGCCAATAGACGCGCTCCAAATGCGCCAGTGCTAAGCTGATGTGAATTGAATACGATGCGCTTTTCCAATCCACTTGCAAGTTGGTTAGGATATAATCGTTCCAGTCACAGCAGCGATAAATTCCAACATCCTGGTGAGCATCCCAATGGAATGCCCTAGATACCATGTGAGCATGTGAGTGGCAGACAATTACCCCTAATAACAAAAAGCAATCCACAATCTCGATGTGATAGAAAGAAGCGCTCTTTGTTTTGCATCACTCTACTTCGCGGATGCTATATCCGGACTATCTAAGGCAACACATAAAAGCGCACATCACGCGGTTACGAAAAGGCTACAATCTACCTTCAGCTCGATACTCTTAAAGAAAGTCCGGGTGTCATGATATATCGTGCCGAGTACATCCTTTCAAGTCTCGACGGTGTGAAAAATGGATGGATCCCTCGGGAGTTACATTTCCCGCGTTACATTTCCTATTTAGGAAATGCGCTGGGGTTGTGCTTTGGTATTGACTCGACTGACACTCCAGGACTCACAGAAGGCCTATTGTACAAGGACACCACAATAATGAACACCATTTTACGCCTTCTAACGACCTCTGACACATCACCAAGGCAATACCTGCGAATTCGCTCGCTTGAGTTGTTTTTCGAGACTATCTACGACAACACGCCCTTTATTGACACCTTGTTTGCGAGAAGTCTCCAGCCAGAAACCTCCAAAAATATCCTTGCGTCTCGAAAAAGCACCTGCACGCGAAACAAGTTCTGACCAAAAGTCCTTGCGAACTCTCGAACTTCATCTACCATGTCGGAGTCGCGCCCTCGGAGCTGGGAAGCTATATCTCTCGTCGACTACCCAAGGACGCGCAACGTGCAAAGCATCGAGATATACAGCATCAACCCCGGTCGCTGCCATCCCATTCAGAACTGGGTCGGACGAATGCGGCGAAGGATCCCCCGATTCGAACTCGGCATTAACGGCATGGAAACACATTTCGAAGACCCTCCATCTGGAGACGACCATAGCATCAAGCCCGAATACGTCGTCCGCATAATGGGGGACATGCTATCCGTCACCGAGCGAGCACTACTATCAGTCCTTTATCCTCGAGGAGCCCCAGTCGAAGCCGTCCATGTTGCCGAGCCGTCACATCGAGCTCTGACTTTCGACGAGGATATTCGTTGCTGGCACTGGAACAACAACGTGGAGCCCCTCATGGCGGACTTCGACTTTTTGACACCAGAAAAAGAGCAGCATTTAATGGATCTTGCCAGCCAATGGATCGTAGCCAGAAGAGCCGCCTGGAGAGTGGAAGACGGAGATGGAGCATATTCATTGGATATGTTGGGCAATGAATTGAGACTGCTCTGTGAGAGAAGCATGGAAAGAACACTGGCATATGCGGATGAAAGCATGCCAGAATCCACACCGGAGGATGACGGCGACGACGAGCTATATAGCGATGATTAGTAGGATCTCTTGAAAAATCCACGACTCTGGACGAGGGAAAGGGCTTTGATACCAATGCATGGTTCAGCATAGCAGCAAGGGCACGGAAAGGAGACATTGCATGAGTGTCTTTTGTTATCATTTGTATTTGTCAGGATTAATTCGGTACCATAGGAAAAATAACCGCACCTGCAAATTCCGGGGCCCTCATATCAAACTGACGCTCATGAGTTCATTGGCTATCCTACCAACTCCTCGCTATGCCCAAATTCTTGCCGTAGTTTCTTATTTCAAATCTGAATCTGAATCACCCTCGTACCCCTTCCAGTATCAATGATTCCTAAAATTCTTCTTTTGGTAGAAGAGATCCGTCCGCGAGCTACCTAGGTTGATAATCTTCGGACATCCATCCCGGTCCTTCTCTAAGCGTGTGCATTCGAAGCAATAGAATGCGTCTGAAATGCCCTCGCCACCGCAGACGACGCATTTATTTTGGTAGTTGCCGAAGGAGCACTCGTCGCAGATGCGGACAAGGGTGGTGGGCCGCACGTAAGAGTCGCAAACAGGACACTTGCCGTCGCATTTGTCGCAAAGGCGTCCGATGGCGATGCCGGGTTGTTTGCGGCACATGACAAGGTCGCTGGTAAATGTGAGCTCGACAGCTGGAGAGAGGGAAATAGCACTGGGGAAACTTACGGATGATGGCGAGACATGATCTATCTTTAGTTTGCAGAAGGGATTTCGAAAATCTGAATGTTCTTCTGAAGGTGCCAGAGTCCGTGGGCAGAGGCTGTAGCAGTGGGAAGTCGTGAGCTCGGAAGGTGAGTTGAGTAGAAGATTATCGAAAAAGTTGTAAGCTGACTAAAGCCAAGGCGTCCACCTGCACCTCCAACTGCAGCTTCTGTCGTTCCATACCTAAGCTTTGCGAACACTTTTCAGGAATAGACTCTCATGGCTTGGCTGACGTCTAGTCCTAATTCCTGTAATGGACAGTCTAAAGTTCCTCCAAAACTCGGACGCCTTATGAACGCCCGCATACTTTGTGTTTGGCACCTTGGAACCCCAGCAGCTGTTTAATCCGGTTTACCATTACTTCATACTAAGACAAGTATTAAGAAATAAAATATTCTCCTGAACGGCAGCTGGATTCTCACTTCGCGTCGTGATAGAGCTGTTAATAAGCAATGGTTTCCACTTGTCCCTTTCATGCGGCACGTTTAGTGCTGGAGAAGTCGCGTTTGGTTTTAGTGTTTAGGGAAATAATACGAGCCTTGATCTTGCCAGGTGTGTGGCCCGACCCGTAATTGCAATAAATGCACTCTATCGTGGTGAAATAGTCCTTTGGTCATTTACGAAAACTTTTCTTTTTTCTTTTTTTTTCCCGAGTCAATCGTGCCCTTAGAATCCCTTTGATACCTGTATATACTTCTCAGGCAAAAATCTTGGTTGAATCCTTTTGAGATAATTCGAGTCGCTACTCTATTTTCTTCCATACCTTACTCTCAATACTGGAAAGTTTTCGGCCTCACCATGCCGCTACGCGCATCTTTCTGCTGGCTTCTCGTCCTTGTAGCCATGTCGGGTTTCACAATCGCTGCACCCACTTCAGTCATATTCATCCTCGGTCGCGTCAAGGAGAGCACAGCATACACTGGACCCACAAATCCACGACAAGGAATGCTTCATGAGCTCACAAATGTGGAGGATTACCGAGAGCGTCCCCTGAAGATGGAGGCGAACGTAGATTCGGCCGAGGCAAAGGAGAAGCCAATGCTATGGGGCAACGTGGTGAGGTTCTACGGAGAAGATGAACGAGTGCGATCTAGCAAAGGGGTGGTCGTTAAAGTTGAAAGAAAGGCGAATGACGCATATCGCTGGCATCATTTGGCACTATAATTCGGCTGGCTTACATAATTATATGTTGTCAGTATCTACCTATTAAGTAACCTAGATAGTACACCATTGAGCCTTGTTCTCCATTTCCGTCCATTGAATCTGTGAATGAATCAATAAATCACCGCATCTTCTCCTGCGTCCATTATGTGATCGACGTTGTCCTCTGTAGCATCCTTCCCATCCTCATCGTGCGTTGCCTCTTTATCGTCCTCATCCGCTTCGGTAGCTTCCTCTACTCCCTCCTGTTTTACATGATCTACATTCACACTATCGTTGGAGGTATCATGAACAACGTCGTCATTAGTGGGCTTGGCGGTAGCATCTGATGGCGTGGGCTCAGCACCCACCGGCTCTGGGTTTTCTTGATTGTCATCTACTGCTGTCCCATTCTGCTTAGCGTTCGGAATATCAACGTCTCCTATTTCGGTGTCAGCACCCTTTGCTTGGTCCTTGGCATCCTCCTCTAGCCATTTCTTCCGCCTTTCTTCGAAATCTGTAAGCTCACGATCGATCTGCGCTTCAGTCTCGGCGATCTGATTCTCGATGCGGTCTTCTTCTTCGGGTTGGAGTTCCCAGGGCTTATAGTACTACGCAGCAGTTAGCATATAATCCATCGTAGCCGTGCTGGGCTCCAATAGTACCAGCTTTGGCTCGCTCTCCGTCTGCAGGAATCGTGCCGTGGCTGACATATTTGAATGCTGTATCCGCATCTGTATCATCATCAGCCCCCCCCCAGTCTCCCTACGCAGAAGCATTGCCGACTTACGGCCTGTTCATCCCAGACCCATTGATCCCTCCTCCTCGCCCTCATCAAGCCCTCCAACTTCCTCTTCTTCTCCTCGTCGTACTCTTCATCCTTCTGCCTTAGCTTCTCGGCCTGTTTCCTCTCGATCTCCGCCTTCCGCTTTTCTCTCGCCGCCGCACCCGCGCCACCTTTCGAGCTCTGACTCAGCGTCGACAACAACCCGCCAAACAGCCGCTGTCCGCGCTTGCGCTCCTCTGCCTGGCCAGAGATCTGGCGGCTGCGGCGGCGGTCGATGGGAGGTTCGTCGCGGGAAGCTGCGCCAGAGTCGAAGGTAGCATCAGCGCTGAGGCGAGGGCGTTTGGAGGCATTGGATGAGACAGAGGATTGTCGGCGCTTGTTGCCGTTGTGGGACGTTTGAGTCGCGGGTTCGGGAGATTCGTTCCAGTCAGGAAGGACGACGGCGGAGGCCACTGATCTGTATGGGATCATTAGATTGATTTCTTTACTATGCATGGATTCTTCTTACTGGGAAGTGTCTCCCATTCTGAATAAAGGAATTTGAAAGCGAGGAGTGGGTAGGTGATTAAGCGAGAGATGGAAACCGGAAAAAGATGGCTTCGGATCTTGAGGATAAGCCGCGGAAGGTGAGCCTCACAGCGCCTCACAGCGCCTCACTCGCATTGCCTCCTCTAATTACCTACACTTTGAACGCCTCAATTGTGCACTTTATACACATAGCTCCCTACAAATGTTATCTGTGCACATACTTCAATCATTTCCTTCAAGTCATTCCAATTTTCTGGTCAATCTCAAATTTCTTGCAGGTTTTGAAGAAAAGAAGAATTAAGATTGTCAAATCATAGCATCGCTCCCGGTCTAGGCAGATAAAAACATTATACACGTGTCTAATGCTCTCATGCGATGTCAGTCTTTGCCGACCAAATATCTCAGTGTATTTCACTGCATCCACTGCAGCAACGTCTACGCGCTCGTGGCCGTATTTTGACTAAATCTACTGCTTGACCCTCCCGGGTAGCCTTATGATGCGGCTTCCTGCACGAGGTTCAATGCACCATTCGCAGCTTCTACTTTTGTTCCGTCCTCTGCGGCTTGAAGGTCCTCCGTACGGATGCACCGGCAGGGCGACGAGTCATTCCCAGTGGACGTCTCCATCCATTCCTTCGCTTTGCTTCAAGTCAAGTGAGATAATGATTCGATACCGAGGATAGGACCCTTGAAATTCAGCAGCCAAGGATCATGAAGTCATTCCTTCAATCAAGAAACATCCCCGGCCTTCCGTGCTCATAGAGCGTACCCATGGTCGCTCCTCCTTTGCGTCCCTGGTTCCTTGCACTTTCCACCACGGAAAACTTTCTGCCCATCTCTCGTGCATCTTGTAGTGTCTGCGTCATACTGCCAAGGAGCTCTATTAGCGCGACGTCAGACTTCTGTTGGGACGATTCGAGTGCAAAAGCTTGGCGGTCGGCGGGGATGAGAAGCGGAAGGCGGGTAAGAAGGGCTTGGATGGAGCGGAGAATGGAATGGTTGATGTAAGGTTGGGAAGGTTCCTCTGCGTTGCCCGGTTGAGTGGAGGACATGGGAATGCTGCTGTCGGACAGGTACGAGGGTGGGAGCGCAGTCAGATAGGCCTTTACAAGTTCAATACGTTGGTGAAGCATTTTAATGGCGTTGGACTTGGCCGTGAGTTGGGCGATTACTGCCAAGGTAGTATTAGCATAATGAGGCGGTGTATAGAGAGCCCCAATTGTAGTGGAATGACACTTACACTCTTCATCTTCGGGGGATAGCAGTGTCTCTGCATCCTCTTCACTGAGTTTTGTGGATTCCGCCGTTGCCTTGCCCTTGCCTTTACCGGAGTCCTCAGTGGTAGCGGGTTTGGCTTGTGTGGCACTTGACACAGCTGCCGCATTTCCAGCACCTCGCGCAACAAAGTCCATACCAATCATCTCTGCCTCACCAGTATCCATAGTATAGTCTAACTCTCTATACTTTAGTTTCAGCTGTCTCCCCATGCCAAGCTTGTCGAGTTGGGTGCTCTTGTCCTCGTTCTCGGACCCCGGCTCGTAGAACGCCTCGTATATTGACAACGGAAGCTTTCCCCCGGCAGAAGGATTCTCCAGTACAGAGGACGGATGGAAAATTAGGAGTGCTGCAGCTTCATTTACATTTAAAAGCTGTTGCGTGACAGGTACGTGCTCAGGGAGAGGCCCGGACGTGGGACCTAATACGAAGCCTCCGACGAGGTCGAGCGCTGGAGCTTTGTGAACCTCGCGATCTATTTAGAAGGTCAGTCCAAGGATGGCCATCCATAGTGGGGGGAGTTAAATAGAAATACATTCTTCAAGACGCTCAGTGAACCAGTCGACGTCCATCAAGATGCAACCATTTTCGAAAGTCGCTTTGCACTCGAACGCGTGCTCCATGGTGATTTCCCGTCCATTTTGCTGCCCAAGTATTGTGCCGATGACGGGACTATCATGATTGCGTAGGGTGTGTCGCGTTAGATAGTCGGATATTGTGAGGAGGACAAGTGGATGAAGCTGGGCTTGGAGGGCTGTATCAGGAGCTCTGCCTATTGAAAGCAATGGATTGAGATTGTATTCCGGCATGATGAAAGAGGTCGCTATTAAGTTGGCGCCTATCTGAAACTTTCGTTCCTGGTTTGAAGTTGAGGCTACCGGGGAGGGGCCCAAGCAGAGTGGTTAGGTATGTAATATGTACGAAGTGGGCTGCTCGAAGTGTCAAGTTAGGCAAAGGTCCGGGGTGTGATGGCATGCGATTCGTGAATCCCATGTGCCGTACGGCGTGCAAGGTTTAGGTACCTACCTTACTAAATGTATTTACATCCAGAATCCCGGTACGCCGCATCTCAGCCTTGCGTAAACACGCTTTCGATATCCGCATCTTGGATTGCGGGTGCTGTGTAGATTTATTGACTCGTGAGATACTTTGACTCTACTACTGAAGCTGGATCTACTGGACTACTTATTTTCATAATTCCTTTCAATACCCACCAGCTCTGAACCCAAATGACCTCCAGCCTTGTAAGACGTCATTAAGATCTAAGAGCAATTTGAGGAATAAAGCGATTAGAGACTCCTTCTCAAGTTTCGATCACGACTTTCAAAACTAAGTTGCCTTCGTTATCCACAGTACGGCCCGCAAGCTCAAACGCCTTTTGCACAGCATCAAGGCCTTTGAATCGGTGGGTGACCATGTTGTCCAAATCAGGTAGTACCCCGGCGGAGAGGATCTTGATGCCTGTTGGGTAAGTGTTTGCATAGCGGAAGATACCCATAATATCGACTTCTTTGAGGTGGGCAGCCGACAATGGTAGAGTTTGGATCGGAGTTCCCATCCCCACCATTACAAGTTGACCGCCTGATCTTGTCGTCTATAGAACTGGTGAGCCCCAAGAGATCTCAATGATGCGAAAGGAGGACTAACATAGAGGCCAGCTTGCATGCATATCTCTTTGCCAGTACACTCGAAGGTCACATCTACACCCTCCGCGTCTGACTGAGTGCCACACGCAATGTCAACAATATCTGCAGCAGTCTCTTTTGCCGCAGTGAGCTTATCAGAGACTTCGGTGAGTGGACTGGTTTTGTAATTAATGTATCCCTTGGTTGCAAAACCGTTACGTAAGGCATATTCCACGCGGCCACTGTCGATGTCTGATATCAAGACTGTTGTCGCGCCGGAAAGTTTGGCCATGGCAGCAACGAGTAATCCAATGGTGCCGGCACCGTAAACTACTACAGTATCCCCCTGCTCGATGAAGCTACGTCGGACGGCATGTATTGCTACGGAAAGCGGCTCAAGGAGCGCAGCACTATCAAGAGAGATGTGGGACGGAATCCTTTGAGATCGTTAGCCTATTGGGTCTTTCTCTAGCCTGCAAGCTTTCTCTCATGCGTACTTATGGCACCATTTTGCGGGATGATTGATCCTTTCTTGTAGGCATCCTTGGTAGTGAGGTACTGATTTGGCACTACTCCGGAACTTCATCTTTGAGCACAGATTATACCGGCCTCGTTGACATGCACGGCATTCATCGCATGGTACGCCAACTTCGAGCGCAACTCTTTGGCCAACGTGAAAGCCATCTACATTGTCGCCAATGGCGACAACTACACCAGCCGATTCATGGCCGAGCGATAAAGGCGCGACTGCTTCTAGGTCGCCGTTTCGGAAATTTTTATAGTACGCAACATCACTTCCGCATAATCCGGTCCTTTTTATGGCGATCTGAAGTTCGTGGGGTGCAGGATCTGCTATGGACCTAGTTTCCTGAAGTGAGATTTAAGTTAGCGTCTATGGAGTAAGATTGTTTGAAAATGAGTGTGAACCCCCACGTTGGGGGAGTCATTTTAGGGTAGGTGCATGAGAGAATAAAAAGGCGTACTAAGCGCAAATCCCTGGGCCCATGCAACACAGATGCCCGTATCGAGGCGTTGCTTTTTCTCGCGTATCCATTCGAAACCTGGTATAATCCTGAAATGGCCGAGGGCGCCATTTGCAAAACAATGACTGCTGCGAGATTTACTCAATTGTGGGTTTGCAAAATAGAAGGAGACAGCAGAAACCATCCGAGGCTCGCAGAGGTAGTCCATCATATACCTAGCGTTGTGGTCCCCAATCTCTCTGTCCTCGAGCCCAAGCATATGCCGACATGGCTTCGAACAGCACTCATCATGTGCCCGAGAAGGTCAATCCGAAAGATAATCAGCATATCCTCCTGGCAACAGCAGCGTCTGAGCTCCTTCAGGCGAACCAACTCCGAAACTTCCCGCATCGCTTCCAAAGTTTCCTGGTGGCTGGCTTTTTTCCGTTGATCCAGGTATCCTAAAGCCAGAATCCTTGAGGGGACAGACTCCACAGACACGAAGCACCCTCTTCCAAATCAATGCTCTGCCGGGGGAGACTCAGATCGGGATATCCCCGTCGGTTGAAATGAAGATGTGGTTTCGTCATTCGAGGCTTCGAGATAAAGCCTCTGTCCACCACGTCTACTGCCGGTGGTGCAGCTCCTGGTAAAGTCAACCCAGACAGACGCTGTGTAATCCCTGCTACTATGCGTGGTTGGTGATGTTTGGGGAGCAACGGACCACGGCCGCTCCGCTCCCAGTAGCCACCATTACATTAGTCCGGCTTGGAACTAACTCAATTGAATTAGACAGTGCTGCTTTGCATCTTGAAAGCCGTGGTATCGTTCAGGACAAGCCACGCTAGAGGCCAAGTCTAGCCATTTTGGATAAGCGACTCCATCCATCTCCATACGCCTGTCGTAGCTTTCCTGCATACCTATATCAATCTCAATGTCAATCTCAAATCATCACTAGACATAAGCCGGCATCGGCACAGAAAACGAAGCTCGGCATGTGCATTGCGGTCCGAAAACTACAAAATCCTGGCCGCACATGGCTGGCCCTTGCTTGATTACCGGGAATGCAGTGCCAAGGTGGTACTGGTGGCACCTCGCACCACTTCCTCCCACCATCCACTCTCGCGGGTCTTGGAGATAGCAGGCAGCCAATTGCACCATTGAACAGCCGCACAACGTTATCGAGTCTACCCAACAATGCATCCTCGCTATACAGCATGTCGAGGAATCCAAATTTGGCCGCCTCGGCCAGTCTTTCGGATGTTCGAGAAGGTTCTGAAACATTTTGTCGATCCAATTACGGTTAAAGTGTTGGCGCGTTCCTACACCATAGGGTAGGGGGAAAAGGTACCGGAGCAACGGAGCATACACCCACAAAGACCTAAGTCCTGCACATTATGAGGAGCAGGCACTTGGTTTTGCCACGACGATAATAAGCTTTAGAGCGCTCCCATGCTTCTCGTCATTCAGAGCCTATTCTACGGAGTATTTTAAGCCTGGGCGCTAAGATATGATCCGGATGAACGCTTGTTCCACTTTTCCTCCACTTTGTCAAGGCATCGTATCAACGGCGCTGGCATCGCAGCAGTCAAGGTCACACCGCTCACGCTGGTCACGACATCCCAACTGAGAACTGCGATCCAATTCGCAGAAGATGAGGACGACTGAGCACGCATAGCTATCGACTAACCAACCAAGTCACGACCAACTGATGGAACCGTCTATGTTGCAGCTGAGTATGTGGGTGTTTTCGTGACCTTGCTTAGTTTCGAGGCTCCACTCTCTAGACTTGGATCCGAGACGGTCACACCGGCTAAAATATGCCACGATGTGTTTGCAAAAAGCGGTTTGTGGAAATTCCGTATCTGTTCTTTGATCGGTCAAAGCGGTCACCGATCGAAACTACATCATATTTTGCTTTTACTATCACAGACCACGCCATCCAGCCAATCTCTGATATGGCCGTTGACTTGTTCAGAAGCCTGCCACAGTGCCCAGTGGCTAGCGATCACCTCTCGCTCCGTCAAATTCGGGATCTGCCTCTGCATTCCTCGTGCGGTTTCACGCGTTAGAACGTTATCTTTCGTCGCCAGTACGAAAAGCACTGGGCACTGGATAGTAGCCGGCCGATCAAGACTTCACCCTAGGATTAGCATTCGATCTTGAGATGCCCGGGTAAAGACCTACCTCTGTTCATCTTTGAAATTTGCTTCACGTGTGCGGTACCAGTTACCTGGCATGGCTCAGTCCTCTGCACGCGCTTTGAGTTCATTTACTTGCGACAGTCGACTTACAAGGCCCATGCAATCCATTGCGCGCAAATTGATCTGCGTAGTAATCAAGTACCTGCCTCTCATCAGCCACAGTATCATTTTCACAACATTATATCATTTCTTGTACAACTCACGTCATTGCCAACGAGCTGGGTCTTTTCCACGTCGGCCAGGGCGCCGAAATTAACGCCTGTGAACGGATCAAACACCAGAGTGCCAGTCCTACTCTTACCTCCGTACATGGCGTTCAAAAACTCACGAATTTGCGCTCTCGTCCTTAGCGTCCCCTCAACCTCACCACTCGCAAGATGCAGCTGATATGCAAATTGCGGCGCTGAATTCCTCACAATATCCTCCGTAGACCGGTAGGCACTCGTCAGCGCCGGATACGGCGTGCAAATGCTGAAGATGGCGGTGATAAGCCTTGGCTTGTACTGTGCGACGCGGTACACCACTGCGCCGCCCCAGTCGTGGCCGCCGAGTATGATCTTCGAGCTCCCTAGCTGACGCGCGAGCTCTTCGATGTCGTCGGCTGCGCGCTTGAAACCGTAGAGATGGATGGAGTTTGGCGGGACGCGAGGCGCGTCAGTGCCGCCGTACCCCATCATGTCCAAGGCGACCACGCGCAGACCGTAGTCGACGAGCATAGGGATTTGAAAGCGCCAACCGGCGGAGATGTCGGGCCAGCCATGGACAAGAAAGATGGTGGCTTTGTAGGCGCCGTCAGAAGGCTGGCCGAGGATGTAGTCTGTTCCTCTGTCAAACCATTTATCCTTGAATGAATACGTTCTAGCCTTGTGTTCAGATCTTAGAGTATTGTATACTCACGATAAGTGTGGCCATTGAGATCAGCGTAATTGTCGGCCTTAACGCGGGGATCTTGAAAGAGCGGGATCTTCGAAGCCATTCCGAAAACTTGGAAAGAGTTCCGATGGATAGCACTACCTCCTAAGGCCTCATTTACGTGGAAACTTACTCTATTAGCCTTGTTTAGATCTGTGCTGAAGGATGCCAAGGGCTCAAGCACGAGCAAACGAACCTCGGATGAAGAGTCTGCTTGGGCAGGATGCGGTGGCTGAAATTCGGCGATAGGATATACGGGCTGCCGAGTCAACACAACATTGCATCTCTCGACACCATCCGGATACAGAGAGAAAACTCGACTCCGTATTATAATTACTTCAATACTACTCATTTTAACTATAACGCCACAAGTGAAAGAATTCTGGACGTGTTTGCGCACGTCTTTATCGGCCTTTCCGACTATCATTTACCCTATCATGACTAGCCAGTCAGCCTCAGCACCTTTACGTTTACTCCCTGAACCCCTATCAGGATGATTGTGACCTCTAGATTCCCAATTGTGCATTTCCAACAAAATGTGACCCGCCTGCACATCGGTATCCACTACTCTGCTTGATCCACCTGTAGCCGACAGGGCAAACGCCCATGTGCCTCAATTTTGTCTGGACCTGAACTTCCTTCTTCCTCCTTTCCTCTTCCTCCCTGCGCTTCCGTTCAATCTCCGCCAGCTCTTCCTCGCGCTTCCGCCGCGCCAGCTCGTGCTCGATCCGGGCTTGTTCGAGGCGCCGTCGGGCGTCATCGGCCGCTGCAGCATCTGCAGCATCCGCAACCTGCTTTCGAAGCGCTTCGTTTTCGGCCTTTTTCCGACTCGCCGCTTCTGCATGGGCGTTGCGACGCGCTCGTTGTTCGGCGAGGAGAGCTTGGTACGCCTTCTCTCGGGCTTCAGCGGTGCGCTTGTCCTGTTGCAGCTGCGCCCAGGTCGTGTCGCTGACCCCGTCGTCGCGCTTTTCTTCTGTCGGATTCTGCTCGGCTGTAGGTGGAGGTGGCGGGGGCGTGGCTTCTTCGACTTTGGAACTTGTTTTCGTTGATATTCCTGGCTGGGACCGGGGGCCTCGATCTAGCGTGTTGAAGGGTAAGACTTCTCGTGGACCTGGTGATAGTGAATTGTTTTCCGCCTCACGAGCGCGTTGAGCTCGCTCTGAGATCATGGAGTCAAGTTCCGCGAAGATGACTTCCTCCGTGACTTTGAGCAACTCATCATTCGGGTTGGCCGTTTTGATGACCTTGCCGAAGATGCCCTTCGAAAGCGTTTGAACATCGCGCGCATTTGCCCAATTGGCTAAGCCCGAAAGAGTTTCAAACCCAGCAAGAACTCTGGTTAAGCATCCTTCTGTTGGACTGACCAGCACTTGGCAGTCAAGCTTTTTCTTCCGCTTGAGATCTTTTGTCAGAAGCTCTACACATTCTGTGGGAGACAAGCTGTTGAAGACGACTGCTTCTGGAAATCGACTTGTTAGGCCCGGATTAATGGCCATGAGGCGATTGATGTCGGCATCATAGCCTGCAAGGATTGTGATAAGCTTCCCAGCAAATTTTGGCTTCGTCAAGGAGTCAACAATCTCATCCATGGCCTCTTTGGCGAATTGTCCTTCGCCAAGGCGATAAGCTTCGTCTATGAAGAGCACCTTTCCGAGGGCCTTTTCTAGCTTATTCTGGGTCTGTGGTCCAGTTTGTCCGACATATTGGCCTACCAAGTCGCTCGCAGAACATTCGACGACCTCGGCTGTCGCTAAGAAGCCCATGTCATAATATACCTTGCCCATCCTCCTAGCAGTCGTGGTTTTGCCAGTGCCTGGACCAAATAAATGATGAGTGCCACGACCCACAGTACATTTATGGGATATTCTTACCTGGAGGACCACGGAACAGAAAATTGAATGGGATCTGTTCGCGAGGGTCCATTTCACGCGCTTTCATGTTTGCTGCTATTTTTTGATATCCCTCCAGCTGAGATATCACGTCTTCGCAGCCGACGACTCCTCCAAAGAGCTTACGCACATTCGTGCAGGCTCGCTCGCCGCGATCGAAGTCTTCATCAAAATCGGGAGCCTCTAGGGTTGCCTGCTTCGTGGTCTCTCCCTTAGAAAGACGTTTCTGATGCCTCATTTTGGCGTTGTTAAGTAAGATATCGACTTCACCAGCATTTCCGAAATTCGGCCGATTGCGCGCTCTTCGAAGCATTTCTAGGGCTACCTTCTTACCCCGGTCTGTTGCGTCGAATGCTTGCTGCTTGAGCTTGAGATCAAGTATCTGTTGCAACTCGTCATCGGTGAAGTCCTCAAACACAAAAGCTGAGTCCAGGGGAAAACGTCGACTAAGACCTGGGTTGACACTTTGAAACATTTGTTCCATTTGATCTTTGTATCCGAGTAGCAGGACACAACGGTCGTCTCCCGGCGTGCTTTGGACTTCTGCGACAATCGTATCCACAACAGCAGACTTGTAAGGATCCGAGACGGATCCCTTTCCGGCTCCGCCGCCACCGCCATAAAGCCCATATGCTTCATCGATAACTAGGACTTTACCAACAGTGGAGGCAAGTATTCCCTTGGTTGTTTTTTCGGATTCGCCAAGGACGCTACCTACAAAATCCGATGGGTTTTTGATGACGACTAGATAGCTCCATTAGACACTGGTGTGTGAAGAAGACCGTGACTCCTTACCTTCACCATTCGAGAGTAGGCCAAGATCAGCGAGTATCTGTCCGTACAATTTTGCCACCGACGTCTTGCCCGTGCCAGGGGACCCTAGGAATACCCGATTTAAATTATACTCTACTATGGGTTGTTCTTCCAGCTCCCTGCCATAATTGTACTGAATGCTGTCGAGTAACACTTGCACAGATGTCTTGACAGAACCAAGACCGATTAATTCCTGAAGTTTGATCCACGTACGGTTATTCTTCAAAGCCACTGAGGGCTCGGGACCTATGAGATCTACTTTTGTCAGCAACATATCGTCCGGGCGTTTACCAGCACGTCGTTGTTTCTGAATGCGCCTGGCCTGGCGGTCAGTTATCGACGCAAAGGTATTTTCAACTGTGCGTGCGTTCCCGAAACCTTCGCGGCCGCGGCAGCGTCCAATTCGGCGCGTGACAATTCGACAATAGAGTCCTGTGAGGCCACCCTCGACCTTCATCCTGCCATTCCATTTCTTTTCAATCTTGGACTTCAAAATTTGCAACAGTTCACTGTCTTCGTAATCTGCGAACTGCATCTTTTGTGGAAAGCGACTTGGGATGCCGGGGTTGTGAGCAAAGAAAGTTTCCATCTGTTTGTTATAGCCTGCTATGATGAAAACAATTTTGCCTGTGAGATTCTCGACTTCGGCTAGAAGAAAGTCAAGGACAGTCCCACCACCGTAACTTTGGCCCGAGGTAAGCTGGTATGCCTCATCAATGAACAAAGCACCACCTCCATTGTTGAGGATGTTCTCGATATGCTTTTGACATCCGGAAACGCCTTCGTTCGCAAGACGTGCCCCAGTCGTTTCCACGAAAAAGTCTCCCGGCAAAGCACCAACTGATGTCAAGAATCTGGCATAGATACGGGCAACCGTAGTCTTGCCTAGAAAAGGTTAGTAAGTTTATCTCATGAGGTATCAAATGAATCGAATACCTGTGCCGGGGTTTCCAAGTAGAGAGAGGCCGAATCTTTCGTCTTTCATGTCAATGCTTTGCCTTACCGAAGTATCAACTTTGGCTTTGATAGTGAGAAATTGCTCTTTCACGTCTTCCAACCCGATCATCTTCATGAGGTCATCCAAAGCATCATTCTGTGCGCCTTCGAGTTCTTTTTGTCGACTCCACTCGGCTTGAGCGTCTGACACATAAGTGTTATGATCTTCGCCCGCCTCATCTTGTGGCGCCTGGGACATCTCTCTCAGTGGCAGAGACTCATGATCCGTTGAGGGTGACGCGCTATTGGAATCCAAGCCTGGCTTGTCGGCTACAATATGTGGCTTCGGTGCCTTTTTCGCAGCTTTTTTGGCATTTTCGAGATCCTTCCTATGTTGCTGAAGTACCTTTTTACGTTCCATTTCATCAGAATCGTCCTTCAAGATGCGTCTCTGATGTGCAATTTCGTCCTGCAATTCAGCCAACTCGCGCGCGTACTGCTTTTGTCTCGCAGCTCGCTGGACATCGAGATCATGGTCTCGCTTGCGCCTCTCTTCTATCCTACGATCCTCAGCTTCGCACGTGTGACAGCGTACTGTATATGCTTGAAAGCATTTGTATGACAGTTTATGGCTCCGCGGACAAGTTGACTTGATGAATGCTTTGCATTGTACTTTGGAATGATCGACCAGTTGATGACATCGCTGGGGACAGGCATGTGAACCACAGTTTAGTTGAGCTCCGCATAGTGCGGAGCATCCGCCATCGGGGCACTGGGACTCGAAATCTTCTGGGTTTTGAAGAAGCATCTGTTTACTAGGATGCTGCTCGCACTGAACAGGTATACCGTCGTAAATATGACCTTGTTGTTTCAGATGGTCAAGAAACGGTACCCAAAGATCCTTTCCCTTTCGACTATTCATAAATGTATTGGCATTGCCAATCAGGACGAGCGCGTTGCGGGCTCTGGATAGAAGAACGTTTAGTCTCTCCGGCGCTGCCATAAAGCCAATGTCGGCAGCATCATTGCCGCGGGTCAAACTGACGATGACAATGTCACTCTCTTCTCCCTGGTAGTTGTCAATTGTGGAGATCCTGATTTTTCGCTTTGAGACCTGGGCGCTCGCAGGAGATACCAATCCGGCTCGGATTAGATCAAAAGAGTCGATATCGTTGAGGACCGGGTCATTTTCTGTGCTCAGTCTATTGCGGAGAAAATGCAGCTGAGCGAGATACGGCGTTAGAACGACTTGTTTGTCCGTACCGTAGCCCTGTTGCGCTAGGTATTTGACACACTTTACAACCATCTCAACTTCAAACGGGTTTTGCTTGCTAGATTTTGACCCTTGATCCCGCCTATCCGGTACTTCGCTTAGTTCAGATTCCATATGCTCATGATTGAAGAACACAACTCTATCTCTCAAACCTCGAACACTGGGACGAGCCATCGTCTTGGGCGCATCTTCAAGGTCCGGATATGTAAGCCGCTTGACAAGGCATGAGATCTCTGGACACATCCTGTGCTGCTTCTGAAGTACGGTGTGAGGATATCCAGCGTGAACGAGGCGCTCGAAAAGAGACTGATTCAGATTGTAGCCATCACCTTTCTCGACCGTGAGAGCATAATTGTTGACTTTGGGGCGAAGCTGCTGATGATCTCCGATCAGAACGAGCTGCTTCGTTTCCGCCGTTAATGCAGTCAGGACATGGCTTTCCAGAATCTCTCCAGCTTCCTCAACAATGACAATCCCGGGACTGGCATTCTGCAATTCGCGTGTATATTTGGCCGCTGCGGTTGTTGTGCATCCGATGATGCGCTTTTCTTTGAGGATACTGGCGTTTCTTTCATTCCAAAGCTCGATCAGACGGCTGTGACAACTATTCATACGTTGGATGAGACCGTTAATTCCAACAATTCTCTCCTGAATTAACTCCTGTACCCAATGGTCAATGCGAGCTTGCCTTGACGCCTTATTCATTGCCCAAATTTCAGCATGTTCGGGCGCAATAGAGTCCGAGTATACTCCCGGACCGAAGCCGTCGAACCATTGGTTGAGCAGATAATCGGAGCCTACAGCTCTTCCTCTTCTTCCAATCCTGGTCATTCCGTCACTATTAGATGGCGTGATTAACGCGTCATAAAATACAGTATCCTCATCGGAAAACTCTAAGTATTCGTGGATCTCGCGCCTTGAGTATCGAAAATTCCGAAACGAGGCAATAGCTTCTTTGAGATCTTTTTCGATAGCAGTGGCTTCATCCTCCAGCACTCCTATCATACTGAAGGATGCTCGTGATCGCTTGAAAGTAGAATTCTGCTTCTGAATAGTAAGAGCTTCTGTCCTCGAGGTGTACTTGGACCCAAGTCGAACCATCGCGTCAGGCAAGATTCCAATATCGAGCAAGTCTTCCAAAAATTGATCCAACGCATGATTTGTATAACTCATCACTAGAATCTTTTCCTGTGTATGACCGTAGAGGATCTTCGCGATGAGCGCACCGATGAATGACTTTCCCGTACCTACTGAAAGGTAAGCTTGATAGAAACAGCTACTGGAGTTTGTGTCAGTCAACATACCTGGTGGACCCTGTATGAGACTCAGGGATTGCTGTAGCCCAGCCAGCAGCGACTTCGTTTGAGACATGTCCAAGTTTATCTTCTTGGCTGTTCCTAGTAGAACCTCCAAATTTTGACCATTGGAAGCCTTGATATTTTCTACAATCCCATCGGGGCAGCTGGAGAACTTGCTCACGCCCTGAGTTGGATTGGATTGTAACAACTCATTAGATAACGGAAGCTCCGTCTTGTCTTGGAGGCATTTCAGAATTGGCTCATATGCAAATACTGGTGTATCGACCGAGAGGAATTGAAGTCCTGCAGACTTTTTCACAGCAGCCAGAGCTTTTTCGAATGTTCCTTCACCAGAGATCTGTAGGACAATGACAGGAGGATCAAGAACGAGGAGATCATCATTCCGATCGATCGTTGCGAATGCAATAATCTCCTTCCCATCAAGAAGACACCCAAAAGACTGGTGCTTAATGAAGGTCTTGTTCTGAGCAACGAAGGCTTTGCGCTGGGCCAAATTCATGTTTTGTAGGTGAGGGTACACAGATTGACAACGAAGAGACAAGGCGCAGGGCTTCCGCCTATGGTCCCTACCACAATCGATGCCATCAAGGGACAACCCACTAAGAGAAAACACAGCGCGCCTTCCTTTCTTCTGGCCAGTGGCAACTTGAAGATCGTTTCGAAGCTCCCCTAGAAGGTCCTCTCGGAGGAGACGAAATTGGTTGTCAAGATGGACCGCAGGGCGCTGGTCTGAACTGATATCGCGAATTGCATCAGCGCGGCGATAGAATGGTCGTTCACTTGACATGAATTCATCCGCAGTAGGTAATATGGCAATCTTGCGAAAATCGGCAAAGTCGTTATCGTGCCGACCTCCAGGGCTGAAGTGGTCGTGATCGAATGTGCTGCTGGAGGATTTTATGAGAAGCACATGCTGAATTTTGTGACCGAAGGTACGGATTTCATGAGACGAAGAGTCGAGAAGAAGCCGCTCCGCAGTCACCTTTTCTGCAGTTCCCTGCACATCAATGTTATAGTCCGTCGTTGGAGACGACAGCATCTCCAACAGCAGCCAAGCAAAAGCTCGAAACGATGTCTCATTCAGCGCTCGGTCACAAGCGAAACTAAGCAGATTAGTCCAAAAAGTTGGAGGATCAACGACAACCTGGACAATTTGCTTGAGGAGCATTCCGTTGCAAAGTTGTTTGACGACTGGATCCGAGAGATGGTTCAGAAAGGGTCCAGCAATACTGTTCACGAATTCTACGGAAACATTGTATCTTAATCCCAGTCGGAGTGATCCCATGGCTGAGGAACTCGCGACGATTTTCTCAACACAACTTGCACGATCCTCTTGATCGCATACTGCCTCAAGAAACAACTTGGCGTCAGCGGCGTTTTTGACAACGCGCTTACCGCTGAGGACTGAAAAAAAGTATTTCGATAGCCGTGTCGATCGTGCAGATACATCTTCCAAACTTGGGATAGACGACATATCTGCAACCAAGAAATAAATATACGATATTCTTGTGATAAGGTCTTCAACAGAAAAATTGCGAAGAATCTCAGCCTCGCTGATGGATGGACCCACAGCAAGCCTTTGATCGGAGGGGACTATAGTCTCTGCGTTTGCAATGCATCAGCCGTGTGACTGCGAGAAGCCGTTATCACGTCCTTAGGCGCACGGAAAGAAAGAGAACATGGAAGCTAGAAACCCTTTTCGGTTCAAATTTCAAGGGTCTTCGTAGTCGGTGAGTCAATGTACATTTCCGAGCAAGGATATTGTTACACAACAGTAGCCCCTCCATGTAGAATATCCAAGCTTGTTTCCAGGCTGCATCAAACAACTGGCCATGGGCAAGTGCATGATGGGTTGGCAACGTTTGACGCGTCACACCTTTTAGGTGGAGCCTTATCCAGGTCTACTTGCACAGAAGGCCTTCCTCTGTATTTGCTTGAAATTTTCCAAGTCGAAAACTAGCAAATCAGTCAATACAATCCGCTAATTTTGACCATCAATTTAGTCAGATACTGCAAAAGCTTTCCAGAATGGGTTCTCGTGGATCTTTCTCTCATTTCCGAGGCCGTGGGGGGTACTTCCAGAGCAGTTCCTCCTCCAGGGGATTTGGACGAGGGAGCGCTCCTCAGCAGTCTGTGCCTGATGAACTGCCTTTACCCACTGGACCAATACTCCTTAAGATAAAAGCAAGCGACCTGGCGGCTCCATCGTACGAGGATACGTTCTCAAGTAAGATCAGCGACGTGAAGTACGTAGCATCGTATAACTGGCTGGAGAAGGAAGTTCCAAGTATCAAAGTACCAGGCGAGTTCAGTATATTCTAATCAAACGTGGCGTTACTAACACATTGCAAGGAGAACCTCCCATGTGGATGCCTCTCGCCCAGCCCGTCCGACTCTCAGAAGATTCTGGCACTTATTTTCGCGACGTCAATGCTGCTCGCTATCCCGAATACCCAATGGAGCCAGCAGTGCGAGCCTTGCTCATGGAACAGCCAGAGTATCCCACTACGACGGTTGATCTAGTAGCCTGTGGAAGCACACTCGGAAATCTAATTAGATTCGTCCGTGGAAATGATAGGCGTTTTCGTTTCCTTCTCGAAGCAGTGGGAGACACAGTGTTTTTCATGCGCAAGGAAAAATCACCAAAAGAGACCATTCCAGGCGTTCGAGGTTACGGACACTCATTCCCGGAGGCCTATACCACGTGGAATGGCGATGTAAAGGGATCAGCATCTCACCAGCGACTTATCCAGTATCGCTTTGGGGCTCAGAATTGCCTTGTACGCTTCGAAAGTGACGGATACCTTCATGATCGAGTCGCTGTTGACCACATAGAAACGAAAGGAAAGACTTCAACCTCCACGGTTAAAACGTCTACGGAGATGGATCCGGATGATTTGTCGGGTCTTCTAGGCTCGACTGCTGTAACAACCAAGATCCCAAGCTCGCATGCTGCTCTCGAAATTATCGGCAGCGACAAAGTCGACATACCGCAAGACGCACTCTTCGACCTGAAGACTCGATCAGCTCGCAGGAAAGACGTAGACACTCTCGCCGAGGAACTTCCGCGTCTTTGGATTGCCCAAATCCCCAACTTCATTCTCGCTTATCATGAGTCCGGTTTATTTAGAGATATTCGAGTCATGAATGTTCGCGAAGAAGTCTTGCAATGGGAGCAGAATAACCAAAGGATGCTGCGGCAGCTTGCAGCTCTTATACGAAAGCTTGTAGAGTTCGCGAAGAGTAAGCCTGGCGAAACTATCGAACTTCGGCGCGTCGAAGTTGAGACCCTAGAGCTACGGGGATACCCCTTGCAGGACTCTGCAGCTCTTCCTCGAGACGTCAAGGCGCGCTGGTTGGGTAGCAACAGTCCGGCGAATGCATCATCATACCATAGTGAAGACGGAGACCATGGATTTGATAAAGACGACTTCATTGACGCAGTTGCTGGAGCATCTCGTGAGTCAGATGATGACTATGGCTATCAATCCGAAGAATCAGAGAAAGACTTTACTGCTTGCTCGGCTGAGGATTGCGGCTACTGTGGCCACTGCAGCTACTAGTAGCCCCAAGGTTGAAGACAATAGCTGTCACCCTCTCTTTTATCAGTTCTGGGTTTTTGAAGAAATTCCACTTACCTTTTCCTTCTGCCCCATAGTGAAAGAATCTACAAAATTCTATGCTGCCCATTCTATTCGTAAATCTTCTTTAATATCGCCCTTTGACTTAGAGTCAGTTTAAACGATCGAGAAATATGCTTCATTCTGCAAGACGCGATGATGGAGCACTACAAGCTTGCTTGAACGTATCCAATAACCATGCTGCTGGACTCCATGCTCCTTGAGCTGGATGCCTGCGGCAGTGCAAGCGTGGTGATTGCTGCACGTACGCAAGTACCTTTTCCGCAAAGTCAATCGGTACTTTGGCCATCGAAGCAAAAAGCACATCGAAACCCCCAAAGAATGGCTGTGTGTAAGGGAGACCTTTGCATCACCTCCTCGTAGTGCCAAATTATGTAATTGCCGTCAAAATCATGACGTCACAGCCAACCCTGCTTTAATTGCGCTTACGCTTCATTCATTCATTCGAGACGTTCAACTTTCCCAGTTTGGATCCGTCGGTGACTTTGGTCGCGTCGATTCTGCCCTTTCTCATTCTACCTCTATGCGGACCTGCCATGTGCGGGACAATGCCTCAGAGCATTATTGCGATCTTTCCACGGTATTAGACATCACATAGCACTTGCCATATCGAATTTCATTTCACTTTATCTAGACGAACATCATTAAGCAGAGAATTGGTCGCTTTTGGAGATTATAGGTTGCGATTTTTTTATGGGCAGAATCTAATGCTCTGCATCAAAGAGCGCAGCTATCATGGCCGGGGAACCCTCGACAGGGAGAAGTCAGGAAGCTTCAAAGACTCTGGATTTTACAGATTTTCCTCCAATATTCGTACTACCAGCTCACATGCACGAAGGTGACTTTGATGCGATCATCGATAAGTTAGAGGATTTGCGGGCGCCTCACACATACGATATATCTGAGGCCAGGCTGGTTCTGGGGTGCATCACTAAGAAGCGAAGGGCAGAATATGAACTTAGATGCAGGAAGCTTTGGACTGAAGAAGTTACAACAAACATCAGTGAGATGCATGATACTGGATTTAATTCCTCGCCACCGCCCAAGCGAAGAAAGATTGAGAGCTCAACCGCCAAACCTGGAGATACAAACTCAGCCATAGTAGTCGACGACTCAAGTACTGAAAGTGAAGTCGAGACCGAAGCGCGTGAGCAGCCTGAAGTCGCTACAAAAAGACCAAGGTCACGAGCTGTTACGATTAGCTTGGAAGGCACTCAAAGAAAACGAACCTTCTCGGTTGCTAGTGGATCGAGCACGGAAAGTGAGCACGGGGCAGAGAATAACCCTGAACCTATGACAGGGAGAGAATCAGGGGGAGAATCACGGACTTCCACGCCGACTCCTGTGACACCACCTTTGGCAAACCCACCGCCAACGCGTTTCTCCTTGGAAGAGCTTTCAAATACTGTAAAAGTCATTAAAGTGGAGTGGCTCCAAGACTCGCTGAGTTTACGACGGTTTCTTCCCCTTGATGGCTATATCGTATATGAAGGAAAACGCATTGAGCGTCCTGCCACTGCTATTGCGCCACCGCTTCCTAGTCAGCCGAAGCGAGTGATCAAGGTTTTGCCTGTAAAGCCCCAGTCTTCAGACCCAAAGAATGTCGCAGAAATTCCCGAGGCCAATAAGGCCATTCTCGAAAGAGCAATGGCTGACATGGATGCCAAATTTGCAAAACAAAAAGGGGTTCGCTCTGGTCCTGGACAAGAATTCAAAGACGAGACTTTCTCATCCTCAAGCCAGCGTAATCGTCATGTGAAGGGTCAATCAACGAAGGAAGCTACGCGTCTACTACAACAGACAACATCCGAGCATGACTTTGGGTTGTCTTCCGATCTCCCCGAAATGCCCGATTGGGTGAATCAGCATGTTAGATACGCTTGCGAACGTTCGACACCGGGAGATGGCCCTAACGAAGCTTTCATTATTGAGCTGAAGAAAATCAAATTAGCTCGCTTACTCACTGCAGACGAGGTTGGCGTACGGGCTTACAGCACAAGCATAGCCTCAGTTGCGGCATATCCATATCCCATTACCTCCCCACGCGAAATCCTCATGCTTCCCGGGTGCGATGTCAAGATTGCAAATCTTTGGGTCGAATACAAGAACACGGACCGCATCGAAGCCGCAGAGGATGCGCAGAATGATGAGGCGTTGAGTGTCTTACGACTGTTCTACGATATCTGGGGCGTTGGTGCAACGACCGCTCGTGAATTTTATTATGATCGCGGATGGCGCGATCTGGACGATATCATCGAATATGGGTGGAGTACTCTCAACCGCGAACAGCAAATCGGCGTGAAATATTACGACGAATTTTTGGATAAGATACCACGCGCAGAAGTCGAGCATATTGCGCGCACGATCCACACTCATGCAGCCCAGCTCCGCGGTGACAGAATCCAGAGCTTGATCGTGGGCGGCTACCGCCGTGGCAAGGATGCCTCAGGGGATGTCGATATCATCATTTCGCACCCGGATCAGGACCAGACCCTCAATATCGTGCACGACATTGTTGCAAGCCTCGAGGCTGCAGGCTGGATCACGCACACGCTGCAGCTCAAACTCACCAACTCACACCGGGAGCAAAGTACTCTGCCTTATCGAAGCGGTGGCGGTGGTCATGGCTTCGATTCGCTCGACAAAGCGCTCGTCGTATGGCAAGATCCCTCCTGGTCGACCAAAACGCGCGACCTCGCTGCGAATCCCAAGGCCAAAAACCCTAACCCACACCGTCGCGTCGATATCATCGTCTCACCTTGGCGCACCGTCGGCTGCGCGGTGACGGGGTGGAGTGGGGGTACGACGTTCCAGCGTGATCTGAGACGGTATGCGAAGCATGCGAAGGGTTGGAAGTTCGACAGCAGCGGAGTGAGGGATCGGCAGACGGGACAGGTTGTGGATTTGGAGGGGATGGGTGGAGTAGCAGGAAATATGGTCGAGGCGGAAAGGAAGGTTTTTGAGGGATTGGGGCTCGTCTATCGGGAGCCGTGGGAAAGGTGTACAGGATAAATTTGGTGTGTTTGGATATTATTGTGCAATGAATGGATGGAATGAACAACATTCTACTGTTTGCATGTGAAGATTCAACGCTCAAGACCGCCTACAGGCTCATTCCAGTCGCTCGTCACTGTTGCTCCTTTCGCAAAGTGCAAGCAGTGTACAACCATCTCTCGACTTTTGTGTCCCAAAGTTGCTATGCTTCTCGGTATTGCGGCTCCACAGAAAGCATGGTCCGCCCCAGATGAGTGCGGAATTTCCAGAACACCATGATAGTGATTGACAAGAGATACTTCCCTAAGTCGAGGACTGCAGACTCGTCTTTATCAGTAATCGCGGGCTACCAGATAATAAGTTGTTTCAGCAAGAGAGAAGTGTGGGTACACAAAATGTACCACAGAGATCCACGGTCAGACGCGGATATTCTTTGTCTGCTAATCTGTCATACGACACATCGGCCAGATCCAAAGAGCTGGCTTTTCGGTCACAGATGATGACGAGCATTTCATATTGCTCACGACGACACGGGAGGAGTGGCAGTTTGGAGGACTGGAACGGCAGCGCAGCTCAACTTCACTAAGGTTGCGGGACCAGTGGCATTCTCTTGCCCTTTGTTCTCGAAAATTGTCTCAAGCAGGAGCGTGTAATATAAGACATTCCGATAGTTCCGGAGCCACGTTGGTGCGTAAAACAAGAGTCCAGCACGACTCTCCGAGCTGCCGATATATACCTGGTTGATAAATTTAGATTCATCCATGTGTATCGTGCAAGATCTGTAGAGTCAATGCAAAGGAGGGTTTCAGAGTTGTTACCAGGTGCTAGAGATTTCTCTCAGGTTTTATGTCGGCCATCATCCACTCTTCATTACATTGGTGGACCTTTTAGAGCAGAAGGCATCATCTACTTATCAATATCTCTAAAAAATCGTCAGGTTCTAGTTAATTTTTAATGCAAAAAGTCCGACTTCGGTCTCCTATACAGATGACAGGTAACGGTCAATCAGTCCCGAGCCGCATGTTTAGACCGCCCCTGATAATAGGCCTCGTGTATCCATCATTCCTTGATCTTGCCTATTTTCTTTCCGCTTCCTTATTTACCGACAAAAAGTTCAAGGGCGAATCTGGTAAAGCGATATCACAGCGAGATTGAGGTCCACTACTCTGATGGAGGAATGAATATTGGGATGTAGCAGCTAGAGATCCATTGCATTCGCTTGGCTGGGTAGGATGCCGGACTTTGGATGCTCCGCGACTCTTAATGGTGGCATTGCACCCCAGTATCCCTTCGGCTGTTGATGGCGCCAAGCACGTGACTATTTAGGGGTAGATCGCCCCACAACAAATAAACAATATCTCGTTGGATTTCGAACTATTTGGATCACGAATTTCTCAACAATAATGTAAACAAATCAATTCGCTATTGATTTTGATTGTTTTTTTGGCTTCAAATTATATTTAGTCAAAATCGAGTCTCAAAATTTAGCGTTTTAAAATCAAAAACGCTATTAAAATTTGAATTCTTAATTATCTATTTATTTGATTTAGATTATTAACAACAAAATTTGTTCTTAAATATTAATTGTGATAAATCAATTAAATTATTTGAGTTATTTTTTATATTTAAATTTTTTTATATTTTTGTTAAATATATCAACGAATATATTGTTTGATATTATATTGACGTAATATTTTGTTGTCGATTTAGATTTTAAATTAATATTATCGCGTTAAAAATAAAAATCTATATCGATATTTATATTTGAATAGATTTTTATTATAAATCTATTATTATAAAATATTAAAATATAAACAAAAATAAAGATTCAATTTATATCAAATTGATCGCAATAATTTCTAAAAATTGTTGACAACAAATAAATCACTTTTTTTATATATTATTGTCTAGCGATACTCTAAAAAAACTATATATTAAATTATAATTTTTAAACAAATATTTTTTATCTATTTCGAAATAATTTTGGCGTTTTAGATTTTATTTTGTTATCGATAAAACTATAATATTTTTTATTAATTGCTTTAAAAACACTATCAAAATCTCTAATAAACCAATTTTAAAAAAATTTAAAATATAAATTTTTGTTGAATAAGGCTATATTTTTTATTAATTTTGATATTTCAAAAATATTGGTTTTAAAAATTTAGCAAATTATTAAATTAATTATTAAAATTTCGCAAATATATAGATAGTAGTTCTCGAACTAGCAACAATAACAATAAATAAAAAATTCTATTTAAAATTTTATCGATATTATATTTAATTTGATAATTTTTTTACAATTTTTGTTTTATTAATTAAACTATATTAGTATATAATTGAAATTTCTAGTATAGTTCAAATTATTTTTATCAAAACTAAAATAATTAAAAATTAGAATATTAATTTTAATTATTTATTATTTGAGAGTATTTAGATTTTAATTGTCAAAAAATAATAAATAAAATTTAGTTAATTAGTTTTATAAATAATATATTGTCGTTATAAAAAACAAATTTAATCTTTAATTGTGAGACTACTAATATCGAAATATTATCTAATTTTTTATCGAATTAAAAAAAATAAAAAGATTTGGAAAAATATAAAATTAAATTAAAATTTTATTTAATTAAAAAAGCAATTTAATATTAAAATATTTTGAGGCTATTTTTATTTAAAAATTTTTGAGAACTAAAAATTTATTCAATTTATATAAAAGAATTAGAATATAGTGTTGTTTATATTTATAGTTTATCGTAATAATTATTATATCAAACAAATAAAACAAAAATCTATTAAAATTGCTATAAATATTGTTTTATTTTGATAAATATTTGATAAAAATAAATATATCAAAAAACTCTCAATTCTAGCGTTTATTAATTTGTATAATTATTATATAAATAATATAAATTAATAGAATCAATTATATAGCTACTATATTATATAGTGTTTATATATTAAATTTTAAAAAATATTATAATATTGGCTTTTAAATTTGGCTATTATTAATAGTTTTAAACTATTAAACTATAATAGTAAAATAAATAAAACAATTTAGTAATATTTTTAAATAAATTTTGTTGTTAGTTTTTTAGAAAATATATCTTTAAAATTATTTTTATTTTATTTTGTAAATATTCTAGCTATTAAATAATTTAATTATTTTGAGAATTGTATAAAATTTAATTAAAAAATTTTAGAATATTAGAAAAATAAAATTAATAAATTGTATTATAAATTTTGCGTTGTTGTTGATCGAAAAAAACAAAAACAAAAATTATTATTATTTTATAAATTTTTTGCTAATATATTTATTAATACACAATTAAATAATAAAAAATAAAAATATTTATTAACAACTAAATTTGATTGTAAATTTTGTGAAATATCAATTTGCAATAACAATATCTATTGAATAGAATATATTAAAGCGTTAAAAAAACGAAAAAAACGAAAATAGTAACAATAAATTATTTATTAAAAATAAAAAATTGAATCGAGATAGATAAATTTGAATATAATACTTCGACGTAAATATATTTAAATAAGCGAGCAAATAAACAAATAGAACAATTACTCAACACTATAGAACTACGTTATTTCTAATAGACAAATCTTCGAATAGACCCAAAAAAACTATTATCTATTCTATATTGATTTGCGAGATGTTTGTTTATTTGTTGTGTGGCGATCTACCCCTAAATAGTCACGTGCTTGGCGCCATCAGCAGCCCGGGGGATAGAGAAATAAATGAGTGCTAGATCCCGGATTCGGATACTCGCATTGATAGGTCGAATGGGACGGAGTTCTCTCCGAAGCGTGCAGCCAGGATGAATTATAGCTTTCGGCAAACGTGGCTCAAAGATTTCATTGATAGATAGGGAAGTGGCTCATTTTTGATGCAGCCATCGGAGCTCATTTGCTCTCAACTCATGTTGCTGGATGAGCGCTGGCGGCTGTAAATCCCTTCGGAGGCCGAACCTGCTACATCAAAAGAATGAGAGAGGTGAGAGTTTCCGGCAAGCGTGGCTGAAGGGGGAGTGGCGGTGGACGGAAGCTTCCGTCAGGCTTCCTGCGGTATTTGGTATTTGGAGTAACTTGGCGGAATGTAGGCCGTGCACGCGCTCTCCTATCGGCTGCAACCTTCATCCCTCCCGTCTTCCCCTCCCCCCTTCCCGCGCCATGTCTTCCCCGCCGCGAATCACTGTCGACCAAAATGAAAGAGTCTGCAGGGCTCCCCAATTCCTCGGTACTCAACGTGCTCGCCGAGGCGACGGACGCCTGTACTACCAGGCATCCGTAGTGTTTGTTGACGATGCAGTTAGATCTGAGTTGCCAACAAAGCTTGTGATAGGTGCTCAAGACATCTAGCAAGAGCCCAATGATGTCGACTCATACACATCCAGCCAGAAACGATGTCTGCTGGTGAGGAAGATGGCAAAGTCCCTTGTAGCTAACTCTGGGATCATGAAGCGAGCCGCAGACCCGGCACCTGCCATTTCCCAGCGATCCTTCATATCCTATAGGCTATCGTTCACCACAAGCCCCATCATTGGTAAGTGTGCTACAGGGTATAGAGCCCCTCCTGGGGTTACGGTGGCTGTCGCGATTTTTTGAAGCTGCGGGTCTTGGTCCTCTACAAATACCGGTCATGTCCTGGCCTTCATTTTCCTTTCTATGCTTTGAAGTCATTACCCTATATTCCCACATCTTTCGCATCTATTCAATTCGTACATCTCTCACACCATGGGCGGGACCAAACCTTGGCCACAGACTCCAGTGGGGAACAAGGACCATACGAACGCAGCGGTTGTCATTGTGGGCGCCGGTATATCTGGTGAGCTGAGAGCCGCGGGATAGTCCAGCTTCATCATGAGCTTATTGCTGATGTTGCAGGCATGTGCGCCGCGATTGATCTCATCAAAAAGAATAACTGTCGCAATTTCGTGATTGTCGAGAAGAGCAGTGGAGTGGGAGGCACATGGCACGACAACAGGTATCCAGGCTGTTGCTGCGATGGTATGACATGTCTATTGGGGTCGCATTTTCTATCTGCTGAAGGCTCGCCCAGTCTGGAGCTTATTGTATAGCTATTCTTTCGAGCAAAGGCCAGATTGGACGCGCGAATATCCAGGCCAAGAAGAGATATTGGTAAGCCAATCCAAACCCTACATAATCTCACAATACATCCAAGAATATGTGCTGAGGCTCGATTATCCAGGAGTATCTTATGGGTATCGCTCAAAAATTCGACCTGTATAAACACATTCGATTCAACACGACCGTTGAAGAAGCGCGATGGGACGAAGATGAGAAGAAATGGAAAACCTCTGTCTCTGTCAGCGGTGCCAAAGACTCTGAATTTTGTCCTCAATATAAAATCACGTCTGATTTTCTACTATCTGCTGTCGGTCAACTCAATGAGCCCAAATACCCAGACATAGAAGGACTGGATTCATTTACTGGAAAGACAATGCACTCGGCGAGATGGGACTGGAGCTATAAACTAGAGGGAAAGAGGATTGCCGTCATTGGCAGTGGTGAGCAGAAAAACCTCCATCACAAATCCGGTAGCATACTGATCGACCTGTTTACTAGGTGCCACAGCCGCCCAGATCGTCCCCGAGCTAGCATCATCTGCTAGCTCTCTCACTGTCTATCAGCGCTCACCTGGTTGGGTTGTTCCGCGCTTTGATCGCAGCGTCACATCTCTTGAGCGCGCCATCTTTCGGTATCTGCCTTTTACGCGCTGGAAGAAGCGTGCGTGGCAAATGGACTTCCGGGAAACATTTTTTCACGCGGTCACTGACAGCAAGTCTGACTTTGCTCAAACAATGCGCAAATGGACCAGCGACAAAATACACACTGAACTTAAAAATAAGCCCGAACTGTGGGACGTCCTGTACCCAAAGTACCAGCCAGGCTGCAAGAGGAGTATTCTATCTGATGACTACTACCCGGCTCTTGCTCGTCCTAACGTGCGTCTCGAGACGCGTCCGATTTCTCGCATCACACCTACAGGAATTCAAGTCGCCAAAGACTCGTTCGCCTATCCTGCTTCCTTTGATCATGAAGCTCCGACTGAGGAGGACTATGACATCTTAGTTCTGGCAACGGGGTTCCGAGCCGTGGAGTTCATGCATCCCATCCGCGTCACTGGCGCAAAAGGTCAGCCGCTCTCGGAACTCTGGAAGACGGGGGCACATGCGCTATACGGCATGACGGTCCCTTCCCTTCCCAATTTCGGCATGTTGTACGGCCCGAACACGAATCTCGGCCATAATAGCATCATCGTGATGATTGAGGCTCAGTCACGGTATCTGAATACGCTCATCGGTGCTGTCCTTGCTGCTCGACGGCAAGGAAAGACGCTCACGCTTACACCTAAAGATTCAGTTTCGCAAGAATACAACGAGCGGCTTCAGGAAACTCTGAATAATTCTTCCTTCGCGGACCCCAATTGCAACTCATGGTACAAGAACGCCGAGGGTCGCATCACGAATAACTATTCAGGAAATGCAGTCGAGTACCAGAAGTTGCTGTCTGAGGTGAAATGGAATGATTATGACGCGGAGGGCGACGGCGAAGAGTTTGTGAGGAGAAAGGGCAAAGTCACACGACTGGGACGAGTAGTGGAGGAAACACAGGTGCCAGATGCAGTGTTGCTAGGATTGAGCGCACTGGGCGCAGCGGCGGTAGTCGGAGGTGTAGCGTTGAGGTATTTGCCTCGATTAAGATTGATATAGATCGCAAGATCAAGGAATAGGATTTCATTATGATCGAGGGAATGAAACAGGAATGCGTAAGTATCAAGGAAGGCGATCGCCGCTTCAGCAATCAAGCACTTCCCTAGACCGGAAAGAAGCAGACCTCGAGAGCAAGGTGTACATTATGTAGCAATCAAGCCAACGCAGTATCAGAAAAGCCATCCACGATGCAGCAATCGCACCGCCCCATCATCTCCGTCCCCACCGACTCCCCCCTCCAGCGCGCATCCGCACCTAAAACCCCTGCTGCCGATGCCACTTCTCCTCCCAGCCCGGAAACCAGGGACTCTCATCCAGCGTCCGGACCTCCCAATCCCACGGCACGATCCCCTCCTCCTTCTGCTCGCGCTCATACGCCTCCAAGGCCGGAACCACGACGTGCTCGGTATGCCAGGTATTCTTGTACTCCATGAGGCTCTTCTTGCCCTCGCGCAGCACCTTGAGCACGAGGCTGGGCACGAACGGCTCGTCGCGGAACTCGCGGACCGGCGTGAAGAGGGCGGTGAAGTTGAAGACGACGCCGCCGGTCAGCGGCAGTCGGCGCAGCGTCTGCCAGTCGACGCGCAGGTGCATGCGGTCCAGGTCGTGGGCGGGGTCTTGGGCGTCGCGTAGCTTCTCGTGTGGGTCGCCGGGCGGCATGAAGAGTGGCTCGTCGATCTCGAGGCCCCAGGAGCCGCGCTGGATGGCTTTGTCGGTGGGCTTTTTGGCGAAGTAGCTGGGGAAGGGGGTTTGTTAGTTACGTGTCTGAGGAGGGAGGCCGATGATGTATGCATGATTTAAAGGAAAGCCCGGAGCCTTACCGATCCATAGAGGGCTTCATTTTCTCCTTGTAGTCGGGGATGGGCGCGTGGATCTCGTGCAGTTTCAAGCCGATCTTGGTTCCGACGTTCCACCCAAGGGAGCTGCAGATCAAGCCGGCGCGGAAGTAGTAGATGCCGTCGTGGGGATTGCGAAGCATGATGGCGAAATCTTCGGCGACGTTGTCGAGGAGGACCTCGAATGGAGTCTTTTCTTTCAGGTGGGTCTCAGTCTTGAGAATGTCGTTGTAGAAGATCGAGCGCTCGGTGTCTAGGTGGAAGTGCATCGGGTAGCGTTGGCACATGAATTGTAGGCACATTTCCATGAGCTCCTTAGTAGCATACTCAGAGCCTGGGAGCGTCTGAAGTACCATTGGCCCATACTTGGCGACAAGCTCCTTGCGTTGCTTGATCCGATTCTCATACTGGCTGTCAAGTTCAAGCCACCAATCAGATTGCAATCTGGTCAACGCTGAGAAGAGGATGTCAGTAAATCATTCAATATAGCAAGATAGACCGAAATTTACACATTGTTTGGTGATAAGCCCAACGAAAGGGGCGATACGGCCTTGGAATCGCTTTGCTTAAGTCGAAGTTCAGGTACGGCTCAGGCGGCGGGACTCCGCTAAGACCAGCGTAATCTGGGAAGTCTCCAAGGCCTTGAATTTCTTCTACGGAAAATTCCGTGGCGGTGTATGCAGGTTGCTTTACAGAATCCCAAGGCTTGTCATGAGGAACGCAAGAGGTTCGAGAGTCGGGAGGAGATTTGACAAGCTCTTCAATAGGTTTTCCCAGCTTTTCCGGCAGGTCCGTCTTGATCTCACCAAACGCAAAGCGTCGCGAGGGTGGAAACACATCTTCATAGGTATCCTCTCCCCATGGCTTTTTCTCTGCCGCCTCCTTTGGAGATAACGACCTTGGAGGCGTGGTTGAGATCCGCTCTCGATTGTGGGTAAACGAAAAGTAGCTGAAAAAGATCTTTTTCTGTTTCCTGTCCAGAGCCAAGTAGATCAAGGAACCCAGAGCGAGAAATAAACCCAATGCCCACCAGAGGGAGAAGAAAACTTTGGACATATCCATGATAAAGCAGCTCAGAGGTTTAGTATTGATCCAGATAGTGGGGCTCTGATGTTGAATTTCTTGGGGGATTGCTGCACTAGAAATAGTTCCTGGATTGGCCACGACGTATAATACTTAGTCCAAAAGGAAAGGTCACACGGGAGAGTGACAGAAGAGATAATAGAAGCCCCTGTTATAGTTTAGAGGTCACACGTTCCTATAGCGGGAATAATAGAGCATGAGCATGAAAGAAAGGCGGAGGAAATATAAGGGGTGTGATTAGAGAGTCTGTTTCATGGTAATAAAATAACCGGATTACGAGAATGAATGCCAAGACGTGGGACTACCTGAACTAGCGTTCTCAATTTGGATTCCAGGTGCGCTCTTCCCCCAGTATTTGCAGGTGGACACTGATAGGATTCTATCAGGCAATGGCTCACCTAGGAATTCCATGACTACGATGTCATTGCGGAGAGGGGGATGCTGGCGGAGGAGACGGCCGGGGAGATAAGGCCCAATCGGGTCTAGTGCTGGAGCTATTCAAAAAGGGTAACTAAATCCAGGCTCTGTCAACTCCATCCCATCTGCTGGCCTTCATCGCCCCGGGACAGCTGTCCTCCTGAATATGACTTCAAGTCCGTCACTCACGTCTCAGTGTTAGTAGACTGTTCTCGGAATCAACTTCCAGGGCCAGCTCACACGGGTAGGTGCAGAAAGGATAACGAAAGAGATGAATGCTTAGCTGGGCCGGTCCTTGCGGAACAGGACCTTGACATACGGGATGAAAGATGTAGCTAATTCTTTTGCTTCACGAAATTGACTACGAGGACTGGGCGGGAAATTATTGGAAGGATCGTCGACTTCTGCACAACCCTATTACGGGCATCAATTGGACTATCGAAGTTGCTTGCAGTCTTCGAATATCATTTTCAAACTATAAACCATATTAGACCCTGTTGATGGAAATTGATATTTATATCTTGTGAAGATGTTCAAGACTGATCAGAACCAAGCTTGGCCTGCACTAGTTTGGAGGATAAGCCAGCGATTGCTGTAGGATGGTAGAAGGAGAATTCAACTTGGAATCAAGATTTATCATCCAATTTGGAACGCACTAAAAGGAGATTTTAGGGCTATATGCGTTGATGACATGAGGAATTTGATTGACTGGCAACTCCCACAACCACGCGCAACCTTGCAACGTTCTCAGCAGGCCTGGGAATTCCCCTTTTTCACTGGCCAATTTCTCCGGCATCCTACTTGAATTTTTCCGGTTCTCTGGAAGATTTCCTCGGCGAAGATGCCCAAATCTCTCGAGGCTGAATTGTTGCTTAGTTATTCGAAAATTCAGCTACAGTAGATAAAACGCCGTCTGAGAATGGCGTGGTATCAAGCTAGAAACCCATCGTGACAAACGTGACCCGCGACTCCCCTTTCTAAGCGAAAGTCTTTCTCTTCCATAAATGCTGAATGGTGCCCGAACTCCCTGCCATGAAATGAAAAGCAAGCAAAAGCGATCTGGACCTACTCTTACAGAGCGCAAGCAAGAAAGACTGAAACCTGCAGAAAGAGTGTTATGCAATCTCGCTTCTTTGATAGCTTCGGCCTTTCCGTTGAACTTTTTCCGAATCCGATTCATCGCTCTTGATCCTCAGCGGAAAGCCCTCTTTATCCCTCTGCATTATCCTCCCGTACCAATGACACACCAATCCCGCCTCGTCATAACGGATCCGGCGTCAGAATCTCCGTATCATCATGCTCTTCACCGACTTTCAACCCGCCCTCAACCTGAATACCCTTCTTCACCCACTCCATCTGCGCAATCTCGCCAACGCTCTTCCTGCCCATCCGCACCTTCTTCAGCAGCGCCTCCACGACTTCTCTCGCCCCATCCAGCTCTTCCGCTCCCGGTCGACTCTCCTCCCATTCGCCGTCCTCGGCGCCGAATGCGCACCACACCCAATCCGCCCGCGCGATCCGGTGGCTGGCACGACCGGGTGCGCGGCTGCCGGGAATCGGATCAAACGGTAGGCGGCCTTCCATCAGTGCGTAGAGCAGCACACCGAGAGCCCAGGCATCAGTTGCGCGGCCGTCATAGGGTTGTCCGAGGAGGATTTCGGGGGCGGCGTAGTCTTCGGAGCCGCAGCGGGTGGCGAGCAGCGGAGAGGCGGGAGGTGGAGGAATGCGCCGAGATAGTCCGAGATCGGTGAGTGTGATCAAGGGTTGAGCGTAGGTCTGATAGGGGCCGAGAGTTGGGAGCGTGGGTTGGGGAACGTTGATGAGGACGTCTGGCGAGCAGTTGTTGGCATACACGCACGATTCTGGGAAGTGGGGTTCATGGAGACTTACTCTCGAGCTTGATGTCCCGGTGTACAATGTAGTTGTCGTGTAGGTAGAGGACTGCGCTGACGAGTTCGGCGAACATACGTTGGATCAGGGAGGGAGAAAGGAGCGTGCGGTGCTCGCTGGCGAGGTCGAAGAGATCGCAGCCGGGGCAGTAGGTCAGGACGAGGAGAGTGCGGTGGTCATCCTGATCAAACGCTTTCAGATGTACAAGTGACGGATGCGTGATAGACTTCATAATTTCTATTTCGCGCCTGAGACCGGTTTCGATACGCTCTTGATCTGCGCCACCTGCAGGACCATGCTCCACAATTTTAATTGCAACAAGTTTTTTAGGGTTCATTTTGGATTCATCGAGAGGTGAGCGAGGGCCTAATTTCTGGTTCGTTGCTAGCAGAACTTTGCTAAAGGTTCCCTGGCCAAGAACACGCATAGGCCTGAAGATCTTTTTGGTGTGGTCCTTGCCGCAGCGAATCGTCATGTAGTCCCCTTTGTTATCAGCGGTAGATTTTTCCTCTTCCTCGTCGTCTTCGGTAACGCTTTTATTGCTGGGTGGTGGTGAGGGCAGCGTCGAAGAGCCGTCAGGGATGTCGGGAGTGTGGAGACCCCGCTGCTCCGCAAGGTATTTCTCACGATGAAGCTGCGTCTCACTTGGTGAGATTGTGTCCAGTAGTCCTTGTGGGTGTGCAGAGCTGATTGTGACATTGCGTGATCGGATGTTGTGGAGCGCCTCAGGAACGAACTCGCTAATGCTTCGATTTCGCCTGTGGCTTTGGATATTGTTCTGTTTCGCTGCCTGTTCCTGCGCACTGGATTCCACCACGGTTGGCACTAGATTGTACGATTTCTTGGTCTTTGGGGGTGAGCTTGATGCCGATAGACTCTTCAGGCTCTTCGACTCAACCGAATCAGAGGCACTTTCCCTCCACATCACCGGCCCTCCCATTCTGGCTTCAATGGATCCTTGCGAGATTGGTCGAGTGCCAGAACCAGCTCGAGCGCGACCCCAAAGACCCGGGGAGTCACTGCCCATCAAAGGAGACGGGAGCGGTGTGATCTCCCCCAAAGCAGCTAATTGTGGAGAGGATATGGCAGACCTCGGCGAAAGCGAATTCGTCATGCTTGCAACAGAGAAATTGGAGCCCAGCGGCTGTTTCTGAGTGACGTTCGATGGAACAGTCGCAGATTCGAGCATACTGACGTTTCGACCTGGGGACGGCGGGACGCTCGCAAGGCCCGGGGTTTGCTTCGAAGCGTCATTAGACGGCGAATTCACATCGAATCGTTGCTGCACGCCAGCCTCTGCTGCAGAATGCACGAGACGTCCGACAGGAGGAGGGGGCACCTCAAAGGCACCGACATCGATAGGGACTGCGGCATTTTGCAAGAAAGCATCGCGGTTGCTTGAGACGGCGGTTGTATTGGCATCATTTATGCGCGACGGCAGCGCGGGTAATGTGAAGCGCTCTCCATGATCTCGTTCATTTCCATCTTTCGGAGCCGGCCTGTGCGAGCTGGTCGGCTCGCTCATTTCCACGAGCCCCAAGCCGGTGAAAACCGAGGGGAAAGGGGGAGACGGAAGGGAAGAGAGGGGTGGGTGGTGCTGGTGGGTGATGGATGAATGTGGGAAAGCAGACAAGGGACGCTGCGTGACAGAAACTAGGTACCGGGCTCATTCCACCACCAAAGTCACACAAAACTCAGAGATTCGCTTTTGTCTCTCTCGTTATCTGCTCACGAAAAAGAGTTGACAAACCCTGGCGGCCTTATCGGAGCCTCTGTTGGTTCTTCGAACCGCTAATTAGGTACCGTTGTCGTCAAGAGGAGAACTCGCTGCATCGCAATTTCCGATGCCACTAACGCCTCAACCACCGGTCACAAATTCTTCGGCCCCATAGCTGATATCTTTGAATAGCCATATCATAGCCAGGATTTCCAGAAGAGGTATGGGAGGAATGGAAGCGCTGCACTTCGGGATCTACCCAGGCAGATGTGCGTCATTCCACAGGACGCCTGCAGGTACGAGCCATTCCGATCTTGATCAAGGCTTTCTTTTCCGTTCTAGAGCAGCGGTTCGCGCTCAACTCAATCCAACCGCTCATCGGCCTGACGAGGTCCTCTCGACTGATTTGCTGCTCACAGCACCGCTCCAGATACGCAGAACGAGACATGGAGCACGTAATCAATTCTCATGCCTACTCAGGCGCTTAGCTGACAAGGGCAGAGACAGCACTGCGCTAACCCTTCCTGGCGCTACTGCCAGAGTCTGGCGGTGAGGAATTAAAGCTTCCAAGCCGAAGGTCTTCCAACTTTGTTTTTGGTATAGAGAACTAGGCCTTCAACGCACGCATGTCTTCAATTTGCACAACGTCCTCAGGGCAATAATGAATACAAACGGAGAAGACGCCCCTTATTACGACTACATACCCTGCTGGACTAGAAGTGCGCAAGTCCTTCTCGTTACGATAGGCTCCGTCACACAGACTATGAAGGCCGTAGGAGACACTCCTTCCGAACCCTCTTCAAGGGCTCTGCTACTCAGTCTCCCGCTGTTATAAGGCAGACTACCATCAGCCAGGGCAAGTTTGCAACTGTCAACGAAGATGCCGCAAAGCCTATGCCTCCCTCTACTAGAGCACGGACTTATACTTCATGCCTTCTTACCGGGAAAATAAGGCTCCGTAAAGATACTAACCGCAAGTCGCGAGACGGTGATAGCAACAGCTCCTTTCTCCCCTGACCATTAGCATGGCTCTATGAGTAGGTGATGTCCACTTCTCCCTGGGTTCTGTGGCTGGTTCTTTTGTCCACGGCGTGTCGATTTCTATAGTAGTTCGTTTCCCCCAGTTTCTACCTATCTGATACCATAGATTGCGTAGAATCTAGTATATTTAGATGGTCGCCTAACTTTCTAAAATACTTCCAATGCAAAATCTACCAGAGCTCAATGTGGTAAATTTTTGCTTGTTCCTTTATAAGAATAGAGATGTTGCTTTCCAAAACGACACACTTTGGCATTAGAGAGATTTCTTGAAAGGAGATGTTTACACATATTAAGGTTCTCAAAGTTAGGAGAAATGGATGACTTCCACAAAGCCTTTGAAACATGAAAACGCGCTCAGCAGATATCTGAGCTTGTCTCGTTCAAAAGGCGCATACATCTTTGGCGTTAGCCCAATGACTGCTGAGCGCAGCTTCAATGTTTGTTTAGATGGAACTGCTTCCTTTGCCAAACCCCGTCAAAGTTGTGTTTGTGACATTATGCAAGCCTTGCTGTCACTTTGCATCACACATGACACCACGGCACCCTCTTCTTTCCAACAGTAAACATTTCGCTCTCCCCACTCTACACAATCTTAGAATGCATTCGATGGGCGTTGAGGGCGAAATGGGTACTCAAGGTAATCTCCGTTTTACTGAAATTATTGATGGGGAAGTAACATTTGAATTAGATTTGTACGAGGTCAAGGCGATCGAAGGCCGAGGAAGCGGCATTGTAGCCAAGCGCGATATCAGTCATGGAGAACGCATCCTCGCTGAGCTACCACTCATGGAAATCTACATGAAGTCAGCCAGAAGTATTATAGAACAAGTCCAGAGCGCCTTCAATCGCCTCGCTCCTGACGGGAAAGCAATTTATGAGAACTTACACTGCGCGAACTTTGACTTGATCGTCCCAGTAGCGGAATACGAAATTCTGAAAGTCAAAGACTTCCCATCTGAACAGGAACGAAAGACTGCCTGCCGACTGGTTGCAATCTTCTACACAAATCAATTCTCGCTCGATTTCCTCTCGCCTCATACCTCGGCTGTCTTTACGGATATTTCACGGCTGAACCACTCCTGTATCCCGAACACGCACTGGACCTATAACCCACAACTCGGCTGCATGACCGTTCACGCAAATCGTGATATCCCAGCAGGCACGGAGATCACAATCAGTTATAGGCCTGGAGATACACAGACATATCGTCAGCGGAGGAGGGATTTGCTTGTCTATGACTTCTACTGTGAATGTGAGGCATGCAAGGATCCGGAGAGCGACGATCGACGCGCACGCATGGCGCAGCTCGATGGGAAAATCGCAAAATACATGGATGGAGAACCGACCGATGACGAGTATCGGTGTGCTTTGGAGATGATAGAGGAATTCATAGACTTGTATGGAAAGGAAAGGTTAGCAGGCCGAGAGTTTGAAGCCCGGTAAGCAGAGAGACAAGCAGCTTGTCGGTTTTCTTTGTGGATGCTAACTCTAGATTTTAGGTGTCGTCAGGCCGTGAAAATCAACGTGGAGCTCAAAGATTTCCCCATGGCAGTAGAATGGGCAGGGAAAATGGTGGATTCCATGCTCGCTAATCTGGGGTCTGACCATAGCGAATACGAGCAAGGTCTATCGTATTTGTCGAGGCTCCAGGGAATGGCAAGATCCAACCAATGTCCGCGGGAGGATGAGGCTCTTGCTAAATGAGCTGCGGTTTTGCAAGAAGATGGCTATGTTTGCGCCAAATTTTCTAAAAAGAAATCACAAAACGAGGTGGAGAGTGTGTCGCTCATGAAAATGCGAGTCAAAATCGAAAAATGGCTATGCGGCTTCGGCAGCAGAAGAGAATGACTCTGGTGGATACACAACTGCAGTCGCTTCGATAGTTGCAGCTTCAAGCTTTCAATGTCTATATATGAAATCAAGAGTATTAACACAGTTCTCGAAGAAAAACCTGCATATCCTTTGAGGCAGCATCGTAGAAACAAAGCCATTGTAGCAAGAAGTGTATGCAACAAGCCCATCGCATGTGTGTCCAGCTTTGCATTATTACGTCCTCCCCTCAACTCCTATCCACTCGTCAGAAGCCTCGTATCACATCCACAGCATTGCATATCGAAACCAAGCCCCTGTACCCACGTTTGCAGTATCGCCCTGCTCGATCAAAGGTGCCGTCCCCGAAGAGAGAAAGAAAAGTGAAAAAGCCGCAATATCCATACAAACTGCCACTCCACCGCCAAATCCGTGCTCACCAACTCACCATCCAAATCCCCGCAACAAAGACTTAACTTCCCTTCGAGAATCAAGTAGAGCAAGCTTTCAAGCACTCACTCACGAACCCCCATTCCACTGAAAGCCCTGACTATCATAATAACCCCCAGCGCCAGCAAAAGCCGGGTGCTGCGTCAGATCCGGCGCGGCTCCGGCCTGCGCATTGTGCATCTGCATCTGAAGGTACTGCTGCTGCGGCGTCTGCGTCTTGCCCTGACCGCCATGTCCATGCGAGTACCCTCCCGCTCCGGCTCCTCCTCCCACAGCGCCCTGCTGCTGGGCAGCAGCACCACCACCGCCACCATGTCCGAATCCATGGGCTTGCTGGTGCTCGCTGCTATGGCGTGCATTGTTTGCGTTTCCTCCGCCGGCACCGCCGCGACGCTGGTGCGAGTGGGCGCGGACGTCGTTGGATTGGAGGTGACGTGGGTACTGGGCCGGCAGGTGCGGCGGCTGGGGGAGGGTGGAGGAGGTCTGGACGTAGACGGGCTGTTGGGGGCCGGTGGGCGGGAAGGAGTATCCGGGGATTTGGGAGAGGAATGGTGGTGTGGGGAGACCGAGACCCACGCCTTGTCCGCTGGTGGTCGTGGCCTGGCTGGTGGCGTTGGCCGCCGAAGAAGATGAGATGAGCTGCTGCTGGACGGTTTCGAGCTTTTGGACGGTCTCGGTGAGGCGCTTGTCCAAGCCGTGGACTTGCTTGGTGAGGGTTTGGTTCGCTTTGGTGAGGTCTTGGACGTTGCTGATAAGAGCGCCTTTGATGGCGTTGCTGAGCTCGGCGATGGACTTGTTCATGGTCTCCATTTCGCCGCTCATACGACCGATGTTATGTTCGATGGCGTTGAGGTGCTCACGAAGGTCGCCATAGTGAGCTTCGTTTCCCTGAACGATTTCATCAAGCTTGCGAAGAACGCCAGTATTGATGCCGTCGCGGGCGGAGGCGACTGTCGTAGCAAGCGTGTTCGCGATTTGGTCCAGATGGTGGTGCACAACATCGAAATGCGTAAGTAAGTGACTTCCATCCGACAGCGTGGCTGAGAGCGGGACTGGTGGGAGAGGACCATTAGTCAGGTCAGCCATGTTGCTGTTGCTGCCTTCGCCGTTGAAGAGAGGAGTGGGCATCGCGGATGAAAATGGTGGAAACCCGAAATGAACGGGGCTACCGTCGAGGAAGAGATCAGAGGGACCCCCCAACTGAGTCAAACTGAACCCGGACAAAGGCTCAGTTGATCGGGAAGCAATAGAAGAATGGTCAGCGTGGATAGTGCTGGGCACCGATGGCAGGTCTTCAAAGGGTTTTGAAGGTGTTTTGTTGATTTGAATGTTGAGATTTTCGAACCCTGCTTGCCTGTTCTTTTGGTCAGTAGAGTGAGAGGTGGCTTTGCATAAAAAGCTTACACATCAGTCACAGAATCATGGCGCTCGAGATCCGCGTTACCCTCTGCATCAACAGCATCAGCGAAGGATTTCGATGGTCCAGATTGCGAGCGGCCACGAGCCATGCCGCTTTGCTGTTTGAATGTGGAAGACGAGTCTTGACGCCAACCAGGAAGTTCAGTCGTAACGGTCTTAAGTGGATGAGCATACAACACACCAGAAGCAGATACTTCGGATGTCGTATGCTCGGCTTTGGTAGTAATTTCTTTTGCCTTACCACGAAAAATATCTGGAAGTGTCGCTTGGCTTGCCTTTTCGTTCGCGAATTTTTGGCTATTGAAGAAATTGCGAAGGTGAGTTGCAGGAGGAAGGACGCAAGGAGGAAGGCATCGCTATTTACATGTTAGTGATGGGAAGGATATCGGTAAAAATCACGTGAGGGAAAGGTGTTGGCGTTGGAAATCCCAAGTGAATGATCGTGTCAATCACAGAGGCCATTGACCCCTGCATTTACACCACTGTGTCCATAGCTGGCAAAAAATGATCCTCATGTCCAGTTTAACGATTACTGTAAATCGTGAATAGAAAATCGGAATCAGTGTACTTACCTCACACGATAGAGGTTGCGGGAGCGTAGGGGAGTCCGGCTTTCCAGGGTCCTTAGTAGAGTAAACAGAGGGCGAGTAAATCGCAGGACGAGTTGGGTAAGACGTTGGTGGAAGTCGACCATCAGGAAGGAGCCCTTGAGTTTCCCAAGCCTGCTCTTTCTCTCCATCACTCCATGACCTAATTCGCGAGCGGAGTGAGTGCCGACCAAGACTAGTCTTACTATCATTGTCACCAACGATGTCAAGCGCTGCGCGCATTGAGTATACGCTTGGAACCTTCTCAATTGACGTGACGTACTCCTTGGCTG
Organism: Astrothelium subdiscretum; assembly: GCA_021030935.1. Taxonomy (NCBI): domain Eukaryota; kingdom Fungi; phylum Ascomycota; class Dothideomycetes; order Trypetheliales; family Trypetheliaceae; genus Astrothelium; species Astrothelium subdiscretum. The sequence goes on from JAGFMW010000004.1 coordinate 823,237, forward strand.
CGAATCCACCCGTACGTGTGGGACTAAGATTACCAGGGTCAACGAGCACTTCAGACTGATTGTGAACCGCACAGGCATCCTGGCTATGAACGGGGCTTAATAGCTGGGGGGCCTTCGCGGGCTTTTCCGGAATGAAAATCTTAAGGTTCGGCGGACTGTTCTTCCCGGGCGGTGTAGGTGGTCCAGTACGAAGACTCTCGTCGTCTTTGTCGTCGAAGAATTTCAGGCTCTGAGAACGGGCACGAGCGGATGATGTCGGAGGATACGTCGAGACCGATCCATCATGTTGAAGATGAACTTTGTGTGGAATATGGGAGGCTACATCAGCTGGGTCCAGTGGAGCAGTAATCTCATGTGCCCTTCCACCGAAACGTGAAGGCACAGATGCTGAGGGCCTGCCTGCATTTTTGTTTTTCTTGGGCGTAAGTTGCAGCTTGGGTTTGGCCGGCGCTGGATTCGACGTACCGAGCACCTGAGCAGCTTTGGGAGGAACATTGTCGGACATCGTTTTGAGTCTTGGCACCTCTGGGCTTGACTTGGAGAAAGTTGGCAATCCGATACCAAGTTTATCAAAGAATCGTTTCGTGGGACTCTTGGGCCTCTCATGTTGGACGATTTTTACTTGGGGCTTGCTCGGGGTGGATTTGGCACCGAGGAAGTCTGCCTTGGTGGGGGAAGGCGTGGTGGGTGACTGGCCCATCATCTTTTGTAGTCGCTTCTCGCCCTTGTGCTCGATAGTTTCGCGTTCGGTCGGCTTCGCGTTGCTCTTCTCGTCTGGAACGAGCTTCAGATCCTCCAAGGGCGAAACAGGTTGCGGATTTCCATAGCCAACTCCAGCAGCAATAAACGGTGACATGGTCGTCATGGCGGGAGATTTCTCGGGCTTGATCCGGGCATCTTTGATGCGAAGGCCAGTGCTACCCTTGCTGGAGCTTGAATTAGGAGGCATCGTCTGTTTTTTATTGTACCAGTAATTGCCGTGTCGGCGATACTGCTCAAGACGATCCTCTTTCGCCTTCTTTTGCTGCGCGAATGTGTTGTGACTTGGTATTGGACGCGTCGCGCCTGGTATATTAAATTCTATGTTTTTGAGAGACGGAGATTTTGAGGGAGATGAAGTTGAAGTTGGCTGATCTGCGAGCATCTCCAACCTATGTGGAGGTACTATTGTTGTCAGGTACAGCCATGACATAAAGATTGGTCAATAGGAAAACCAAAGTATTGTTGTTATTGACATTTGTGTGATGTTTGTGTATTGTTATTTCCATCGTGTTCCTAGGGCGATGACGTGTTCTATGTCTGTCAATAAGTGTCAATTGGCGACCATAACAAATTGATCGTGATCCGATGAAACATCTGTGAATGTGAGTTAGCTATGAAGGGGACTTGCCATCTGTCTCAGTTCCTCGTGCATCGGCACAATTGTCACTGGGAGACGAGAGACGGGCCTCTTCCCCTTCATTTTTCCTTGTAGCCTTGAAGATCATTGCGGAATACGAACCTAAATTTGTGGCCGTGCTGAAGCAACGTCCTATGGATTGCACGATTGAAGTTAATGAGTACACATATTCTGGATCTCTTGAGATAGACACCAGGGGTGGGACAGTAACTTTCAGCCTGTGTATTACACTGCCTGAATGACTACCGTACGGTAGGGAGAAAGGATAGAATCAGCAAACGCTACCCACAAAACGCCATCCTATCTCAAGCTCCAATGGTGACCTATGGATCAGCACGCCCCTCCCAAGTTGCGAGGTAGTGGAGTTTCGAGACATGCTTAAATACGCCAGCAACATTGTATCTCGAGGGCCAGTGAGAAAAGAATTAGACAAACGGTCAAACTATAATATCGCGCACTTTCCCTTCTTCTTGCTCGATGATCCCTTGGTCGGAGGCTCCAATGCTGCGACGATTGCCTGTGTCTCCGTATTAGCATTGGGAAACGATGGAAATTTCATAATTTCTGGTCTGCATACCTCATCAAAGACATCCTTTAGCTTGAATTGTGTCAATGCTGAGCATTCCACGTATTTGACTGCTCCAAGTTCCTTTGCCATCCGCTCGCCATCCTCCTTCCGTACTGGCTGCATCTTCTGTTTTGCCAGCTTGTCCCTGACCCCAGCATCATCGCGAAGATCTGTCTGCGTTCCGACAATCAGACAAGGGACACCAGGACAGTGATGGTGCACCTCTGGGAACCATTTCTCCCTTACGTTTTCGAAGGAGGCGGGTGAGGTGACGGAGAAGCAGACGAGAAAAACGTCGGTTTGGGGATACGAAAGAGGTCGCAATCGGTCATAATCCTCTTGCCCAGCAGTATCAAATAGTCCGAGAGTATAGGGTTCATCACCGATCCTATTGTAGACAAAATATCATCAGCCATTTTGCCCTAGTGATAACACAAGCTTGCCCAAGACGCAAATCGATTTCGTCGTCGGGTATTGGCAACCACTCATCAGAAAGAACCCTATGGGCAAGGGGAAGCATGTCGTCTACTCACATCACAGTGACGGCGTAGTTGTCAAAGACCGTTGGAACATATTCCGACGGGAATTTGTTCGTAGTGTAACTTATAAGAAGGCATGTCTTGCCCACCGCACCATCTCCGACGACAACACATCTGCATGACGGAAAAGATAGGTCAGCAACCTTCAGACTTCCCAATGACTGAGTTCCATGGGGCCATAGATGAAATGGCGGAGCCGGACAGGACGTACTTTATGGTAGCAACGACCATTTTTTCCGAGAGCTCGGCGACAGCTGTCTAGCAGCTTGTCGATTTTGCGAGCCCGTTCGATCTTGCCCAGCTCGAAACCTCGTCAACGTAAAAGCTGTCACCAGGAGCACGCCGACGAAGTAAATGATCGGCGGGCGTGAACGTGCTGTAAAGGATTACCGCTTGACGTAAGTCTGGACCGGTGGGATGTTGGATGCGGCTAAATGTGGCTCGTCGATCAAAAAGCGGTGGAGCCTCCAACTGTCTTCTTTGGCACTGCAATGCACGCTCCGTGCTGCATTTGCGTCAATGCCTCGAATTCAGACAGTTGCTGTAGACACGGCGCTGGAACACTCACCGCAATGCTCAAAGTCCAAAGCTGGGCGGAGCAGGTACGAGCCGAAAGGCGCGAGGCGGGAGTGGCTGCGGCGTCGAATTCGAAACTCACGGCTCCACACAGTGAATTGGAGGACCCTGGGGCGGGAATGGTGGTCTCGCGTGGGTTGTGGAGGATGAAGCAGGACAAAGTTGGGCTAAAGTTTGAGAGTTGGCAAGGTTGGCAAGGGGGGGTGGAAGTCAACAGCTTGGATTAGGCGCGCACGCGAGACGACTCAACGAATGGAGTAACAGACCACGCAGTCCCCTTCGGTGTCAGCAGGCGCGAGGTCGAGCAGACGCAAGACGCAGGAGCACCTGGCACTAATTGGCTTCAAAATGGGTGATTGGGTGGCTTCGATCATAAAACAGCATGCTTCCAATTGGCCAGAACGCTTCTAGCGCTTAAAGACTGCCTTAGATAAACGCGCCAGGCATCGACTCTGCCTTGGCGTTCGATCCGACCAACTGTGTTGTAATTGTCTCCTAAACAGCTTCGCTTCAAGATTTTCGAAAACACACACAGAATAGACCAGAGAGAATAGTCTCGTCCCCACAGGGTCTACTGTGGTGACCGCATAGAAGACGCCGGGCGCTTAGACTACCGTTGCTTACCTATACGCATCACAAATTTTCTCATTATATCTACCGATTCTAAACTCATACCAGTTACCTCTTCGTATTGTGTCGGATCGCAGAGTGAGTGTGCTAATTCACGCCTTTGGTATATAATACCTTTGCGGAAAATGAGATGAATTTCGCCACCATAGTTTGGCACACGAAACAAGCGGCTCCTGGCTCTGACGGCGCTAAACTACCTAAGGTAGCGAACATAAATATTTAGTAAACTAAAATCCTTCTCAGACCCTTGAAAATTGTTTCTCAGAATTCAATTATGATTAATCATCGGCCCCTTCGCTAATTGACTGGGTACCGGCAAACAGCTCCTGGTACGGCCCGATCATACAGATTTTCTCATTGTGCATTTTCGACTACTCGTCGCCGGCGACCGAATATCCAGTCAAGGGCTGGCCTCTTGGGTGGAGATTCTGGGTCTTGATGAGGTGTAGGTGAGTCCCCCTCTGAGTCGCTGACATCCCTTGCACCTCCGATTACCTTGCCTTTGACATGCTGATCCAGCTATTGTCATCATCAGTGACTCATCTTGCGGCTAAAATAATTTGTCGACTTACCCTGTCCAGCCTATAATTCTTCATGATGAAACTCAGCGGAATTAGAGGTACACAAACACAGACCCCTACTATGAGAATTGTCGTCATCGCCTCTTGGTATGCTCTATTAATGGCGTCCCTCGTTGGGCTGCCCATCGGATACTGAGTACTGGCCACTGTCACACTGCTAAAGATGGTCATTGCCTGGTCTTTGGTCTCCGGCGGCAAGTAAGATTGCAGCTTTTTAGGAACGGTGCCTGACCAGATTGCTCCGGAGATTGCGGTTCCCACAGCCCCTCCAACCTCCAGAATAGTGAGGAAAACGGCAGTCGCTGCAGCGACCTTTTGATGTGATACCGAGGCTTGCACACCCAGCTGTGCAGGAACGTTCAAAAGACCGCCGCCAATGCCAAAGGCGATTTGACAGCCGACGAGAGCCCCTGTGGAGGCCCCTTGAGCACGGTAGCGGATCATGAGGCCGATTCCCATGAGGTAGATGCAGCTACCGAGCGTGATAAAATACTTATAATGGCCAGTGTATCTGATGATGAAGGAAACAATGATTGCAGTGACAGTAGATGTAAAAGTAAAGGTCTGGGTTATATGGCCTGCTGCTGTGATTGATTGGCCTTGAACGATAAGAAGATAAGAGTAGAAGTACGGGTACACGGAAAGGTAGAATGCCACTGTAAGTCGTTAGCAATGATAGAAAGGATGAGCTTAACTAAACTGACTGAAATAAAAGAATGCGATAACGATTCCTGCCAGTACGGTTCGGTTGGTGAAGAGATCTCTTGGGAAGAAAGCACGCGGTGCAAGTTTCCTGCTTCGTTCCCAGAACGGGAAGCAGACGAGGCACACACATCCGACCACGATCATTGCAATCATGCTGCCGTTGCTCCATCCTCCTTTAGCAAGCGAGGCGAGTGTCAGAGGTAGAAGGATTAAGGAGACGGCAGCCGAAAGCAAGAGGAGACCGAAGAAGTCAAGCTCGAACCACAAATTCTTCAGTGTTGAAACTATACTTTGCCGAGTTATGGCGGTCTTGGGTAAGGGATGGAGCCTCGCGGCCTTGCGCTGATTGAGAAACAAAGATAAAGCCAACGGAGAGAATGCCACTGGAAGGATGATCGCCCAGATTCCATAGCCCCATCTCCAGGTAGAATGGTCGATCAACCTCTGAGCAATAGGTGGGCCAGCCCACACGGTGACCAGAAAGGGAAGATCGGGTATGGTGGAGAAGAGCGCACGGTTGAGCAAGTCGCTTGTGTCGGCAATGAAGACCTGTTGGAGTATTTGCAAGCCTGTCCATCCTGCGGAGTAGAATATCTGGGCAGCGGCAAAAGTCTTGACATTGTTTGACGCGGCTTGCTGGATATAGCCAATGACATATATGAAGACAGCTATGGAGAATGCCTCAAATCGTCCGAAAACGTCGGCAATCTTGGCCATAGGAGGTTTGATGACAGCTTCAACGAGATCAGATTAGACTACGATTAACGTTAAATTATTACGTACCCTGAATGACACCCTGGATAACGGTGACTGTCGATACCAGGGAATGCTCGCTGAATGCACTTGTCGCATAGACTGTAAGGTTGGTAGTTGTCTGTTGTTCAAGGGATGTCGAAAAGGCCATCAGATAAAGCCTGAATGTTGACTTGTCAGAATTCCCGATTGCCTAGGCATATCCAGTTTCTGAAGATTGAACGCACCCAAGGTAGGCTAATATCAACGAAAATGTCGTCCAAGTTGTACTGATAGCTTCAATCCTCTTGACACCTGCTTGTAAATCGTCCGAGCTATCTGAAGTCTCAGATCGAACATCTTCATCCGGGATTTTGCTGTTCCGCTTCTCAGGCCGGTGGTTATCCGACCAAGACCCCTCCACATCAGGAGGAGCCTGAGAAGCGGACATTGTATTGTAAGTGACCTGATCACGGGTTTCAAGTGATTTCTTCATACAGACAGCAATAAACGTCTGCTCAAACAGCATTGATATGGTGGTAGATGAAAGTGGCAGATCTTATCAGATGGGCAGATTAAATGTGGTAGGGTCATCAGCAAAATCTTCTGCGTCCGCGCCAGCAAGCCGGGTCCGGCGTCGGCAATCGTCATCGTCATCGTCACTACGAGCGGGATTTTCGGGTCGTCAGGTGGGGTACGTGGGTACCTAAATCAAGGCCTGTATCTTATGCGAAAGGCTGCATTTGGGGAATGGAGTAGATTGGACGTTTCCGCAATGAGGCTGGCAGCGAGCGGTCATGTCCAATTAGAGTTATCATTTTCTTATCTGATGATCAATCGAAACTGGCCTTGACGCTCGGCATTGCAACCGTCACCTCCAGAAATGGCGTGACATGAACCCCAACCAGGAATCGACACTCCGATGGCGGAGCGCCCAGCACGTAACCGAATTCAGGCAACTAGAACGCTTTGGTATTCGATTATTTTTGCCGCACAATTATTATTCAAGTTGTTGTTCTTAGAAGTTGGAGGCGCTGAGCAGGGAAGCGATTACGGCTCTGAATCCATCCATTACAATCTCACTCCTCGGTCTTTTCGCTGCCATTCTATTGAGCTTGCCTGCAATTATGAACAGGAGTTATCCTGAAGCTCACAGGACCTCATTAACATCGAAAGCTTTGGCACGTGGGACAAAATCTTCAGCGTGAATGGAAGTCTATTCCACAACGAATGCCTTGACCATCCTCTTCCACCACCGATCGACATCGTTGGGATTTGGTTCGCCGCTTCTTGGATTTCTGGTCACTTTTTTGCATCTTATGCATGCTTCTTGCAAGAGCAGTCCGCATTCATGCTACTTTGCCTTGCCAAATGTCTCCAGCATCTACCGATGGAGTTACCCCTTTAGACTTATAAAATTATTCTTCCTTCAAACTTTAGCCTCCCTGCCTGCTTCTCAAAGCTTGCCTTGCTCTTCTCGTCTCTTTCTCTGTCTTCTTTGCCTGTGCTAAACTTGGCATAAGCTGCTTCTCGTCTGCCAATTTCCTTTCCAGGGCATCCTCGGAAACCTCATCCAACACGAAATGCCCAAAATGCCCTGTCCGCCATCTCTGTATCATCCACAATGCAGAAGCTTCCGTATCCGGAACCCCTCTCTTCTGCAGCCTGCCTGTTTTGCGCGCAATTGCCTCAAGCAGCTCCGTTATATCATTTGTTGGTTTATGGTATTCCACGTAAAGTTCTGGGGAGACTTGGTTCATACGAAAGAGAAGATAGTCTGCCAGTAATGTTGGCGCAATGATCGTGTCCTTCACACTCCCACACAATGCTAGCTTCAACATTGAATCGGCATCTGGAACGTATGGCACGAATACTCCAGGCGTATCAATGAGATACACACCTTCAGTATGCTCGTTACCTTCCACAATCTTCACGCCACTAGCAATGCTCCGTGTGACGCCTGGCTGGGCACCCGTATGTGCTGCTTTGCCCTTTCCAACGCCTTCCTTGCGTAATGCATTTAGGAGTGTAGATTTCCCGACATTAGGCATACCAACAACCATCATTCGAGAGCCTGTGAGAGCCTGAGAAGCCATTGCATGCTGTTTTGCGAGCTTAAGGACGCTTTTCACGTCGCTTCGCGACTTGTCTGACGTGAACAGGACAGGAGACGGAGAATGCCAAAGGCGAATAATTTGCTCTCGCTAGGTGCACGTCAGCACTATCAGCGAGCCTATGTATAGCATTCATAAAGTCTGCCAAATTCCCATACCTTAGTATCAACCGGGTTATTTTGACTCCCAAGATCCCGCTTCGTGTACACGATTACACGTTGCCTGCCAGCCAGAGTCTCCTCAAACATTGGATTTCGAGATGTTAAAGGTACTCGATAATCTCGACATTCAAATATGAGATCAATTTGGGAAACCATCGTCTTCATCTTGGTAAGTCCAGCACGGTGATGGCCAAGGAAATATGATCGAGGTAACGAATCCAGCGTAGGAAACGCTGCTCGCGGGACAAACGCCGCCATGAGATCTGTAAAAGACTCAAGTGGTTCGCCATAATGGTCTACGACGGTGTAGTCTCATGGAAGGAAAACTTTATCATCGTTGACCGCGAAACGAGATCATAGGCAGAGGTTCGTTGTGTGAATATGGCAGAATTTTAGAGGCGGTCAAATGGTCAATCCTCAATCTCCAAAAGTCTATCACGTTACATTTTGATATAATTTTATTTATCTAATCAATGTTAAAGATATAAGCTTTGTGGTCTAGTGGTATGACATCTCGTTCACATTCTCGATGAAAGTGAGCATCTATCCGAGAAGGTCCCGTGTTCGATCCACGGCGGAGCTACACTATTTTTTGCAATGTTGGGGTTTTATCTTCATGGATCGGTTTGAAGTAGATGTTGAGAGATGCAGCAATCGCAGCGATGCTGGGACATTAGCCGCAAATTTTGATGGGCCCATGGTCAGTCACCTTCATCGCGTGGTGCACCTGTGAGCTCCCCTCAATTGTCAAGAGGGAGGAATACACACGATTGGAACACAGCTCTCATTCAACGATTATTTCTTTTGGTGTAGAACTAGGTAGTTTCGAAAGCCACAATTTGTCCAATCTCATAAATTGATTAAGGAATCTGAAATCGAAATCTGATGACCAAAAAATAGCTTTCCAGATTAGGAAATTTTGAGCTTGAAAGACCTCGCCAAAAAGGGTAAAGCACAGCTGGGATCTCCCGAGCAGAATTTACCTAGCCCATCGTTCAACGACGGGATGACCTTTCAAGACCAAAACCTACCTACCTTACCTACCTCCCCTACCTTAGTATTTCAAGCCCGAATTTCATCCGATCCGAGAAATCAGAGCCGTGAGCACTCCAACGCAATTCCAGGCCATTTACGGGAGCTGTGCCGGTGTGTCTGGGAACATTGTTCGTCTGCGCTATGCGAAGCATAAGGTATTTTGGAAGAATACCACCAACAGCAAGTCTTCAATCGAGACGAGCCTTTTCATCGTCCCTCCGACAGACCCAGCACAGCAACCATGAAGCCAGTGAGAAGACGGGTTCAAACGAGCTCAACAAAACGAGCAAACATGTCACAATTCCAAAGTCTCAGGGCGCGTCGCAAGCCATGCTCTACGCTACAGGATTGGAACCAGCAGATATGACAAAGGCGCAGGTTGGCATTTCGTCTGTCTGGTACTCGGGAAACCCGTGTAATATGCATCTACTGCAGCTCAACAACAAAGTGAAGGAGGGTGTTCAGAGAGCAGGTTAGAGGACTATGTCCGGCCGGCTGCGTCCTGGAGTAATCTGGACCGTGTGGCTGACTTATTCTAGGTCTCATGGGTATGCAATTCAACACAATTGGTGTCAGCGATGCGATATCCATGGGCACGAAAGGTATGCGGTATTCGCTACAATCGCGAGATCTCATTGCCGACTCGATCGAGACGGTCATGGGTGGGCAATGGTATGATGGAAACATTTCCATACCAGGCTGTGACAAGAACATGCCAGGCGTTATCATGGCCATGGGAAGGTTTAATTTACCATCATTGATGGTCTATGGAGGTACAATAGCACCAGGATGCGCGAGCAGCCTCAATAACCAGAAGATTGATATCGTCTCTGCCTTTCAGGCATACGGACAGTACATCGTAGGGGAAATTAATGAAGAGGAGCGATTTGACATCATCCGACATGCCTGTCCAGGTGGAGGCGCTTGTGGGGGAATGTACACGGCTAATACAATGGCATCAGCAATTGAAGTCATGGGGATGACTCTCCCAGGTTCCTCTTCCAATCCTGCCGAGTCCAAAGCCAAGCAACTTGAATGTCTCGCAGCAGGCGGCGCCATCTATAATCTACTCAAAGAAGATATCAGGCCCAGAGACATCCTCACCCGGCAAGCCTTCGAGAACGCCATGGTCCTTGTCAATATCACCGGAGGTTCCACCAATGCTGTCCTCCACCTCATCGCCATCGCCGATTCCGTCGGCATCGAACTTACAATCGATGACTTCCAACGCGTCAGCGACCGCACCCCCTTCCTCGCTGATCTCAAGCCCTCCGGCAAATACGTAATGGCAGATATTCACACAATCGGCGGCACGCCATCTCTTATCAAGTTCCTCCTCCGAGAGGGCGTGCTCGATGGAAGCGGTATCACCGTCACGGGCAAGACGCTCGCGGAGAATGTGGAAAACGCACCTGACTTCCCTGCCGATCAAGACATCGTTCGTCCATTCAACAACCCCATCAAGGAAACGGGGCATATCCAAATTCTCCGCGGCTCTCTGGCCCCAGGTGGATGCGTCGGCAAGATCACCGGCAAAGAGGGTCTCCGGTTCACTGGCAAAGCCCGTTGTTTTGATGCCGAAGATGACTTCATCGCTGCGTTGGAGGCTGGGACGTTTAGCAAAGGCGAAAAGGCGGTCGTGATTATCCGATACGAGGGGCCGAAAGGTGGACCAGGTATGCCTGAGATGCTGAAGCCGAGCTCGGCGATCATGGGTGCCGGTCTAGGTAAGGACGTCGCGCTGGTGACGGATGGCAGGTTCAGTGGTGGAAGTCATGGTTTCTTGATCGGACACGTAGTACCGGAGGCGCAAGCTGGTGGCCCAATTGCGTTAGTACGTGACGGTGATGAAGTCGTTATTGACGCTGAGAAGAAGGAAATCAATCTCATCGGGGTTAGTGATGCGGATCTGGATGCGAGAAAGAAGGAATGGAACGAGCCGGAGCTCAAGTATCGTAAGGGAACTTTGGCTAAATATGCCAGAATGGTGAGTGATGCTAGCCACGGATGCATCACAGACGCCTAGGCTCTCGTTTTTTCGGGAAGGACAGAAATATCTGGCAGCAAGTCTCTCCGATTCGCACACGTATACGCGCGTGAGTGTTTTTGTCTTCTCGAAGAAAAATTGGTCTTGCTGTGTGTGGGATACCGTAATTATCAGTAGGCCGGCGAGCGCAATTCTGGCAATTTAGTGTTCCAGGAAAAGTCTTCGGTTGGCGCACTGCCAAATACTATTTACCATTGGTCGTATATCATTTTCTTATGATCTGTTGTGGACGGGCATTGTTGTAAACGGACAAGCGGTATGTACAGGAGTCGTCTCATTGATTGGCTGGGAGCAGCTTCCAATTTTGAAGCTATCAACCATTCCAGGCTCTAGTACAGAATTGTTACTCAATGGTCGCAGCATTTGTGACATTTCATATCAACAAAATTTCCGATTCGCATTCCTATACTCAAGCTCCAGGGCTATGCTCAAATACATCCATCATACATGGAGCTCAATAGCTTTCCAAATATTCCAACGCCAGCCAATGCTCGTCAATATTACAAAAATCATTTTTCTGGTTTCATTCCAATGTCATCAGCGAGTATCAGCTTTTTCTGAGAGGCTCCAAATCCAACCCGCATATGCTCATTCGTCCAAGACGAAAGCCATCATAGATTCTCGACCAGATGGCCTCTGCATCCGGAACCTTTGGGCGAGCGGCTACTCGTTCAGGGTAAGGTACATCAAATTGTGGGCCTGCAAGCTCCGAATCGACAATACGGATATATGATGTGCCGTCCAAAAACTCTGCAGCATTGAACTCCTCCGACGCAGCTCTCAAGTCTGATGTGTGAGGCAAAACGTCTGGATTTGCCAGTATGTGCGAGTCTTGTGTATATGGAAATGAATTCTGAAGAAGGTCGACGTCGGTTTCCGGGTGCTTCGCGTATTGCTTTGAAAGTTGACGATATTGCGATGTCGAGGGACTGATGAGTAGCATCTCCAAGGACCGCTGGTCCGGCGATCCTTTTGATTGCAAACTCATCAATGAAGTTCGTGGCGAGAAAGCCAAAACCGAAGCCATAGCGGCGGCGTCAAAAATATGGCCTGGAGGCTCGAGATACATAACTCGATCATACTCAGTCAACGCGAAAAGACTTGCAAGAGAGTATGAGGACGGTGTCGAGTCTGTTGAGTTTGGTCAGTATCCAGCCTGGACGTATTGGTCATGTGCCTACATACCGTCCGCTCCCTCGACAATTGTACCCATCGGCCTTAGCACGACCTGATACCTCCGCGCCGCGGCTCGCATCAATCTTTTACTACTCTCCAAATATGGGTCGAGGATCTCCCCTCGTCCATCAACCGCCCAAGCTTTTGGAAACATCAAGACCTTCTTTGCCGGGCTTTTCTGTGCGTGTAATTCTGCAAACAGCATGATCGCAGCGCATACCTCGTCATGATCTTTGACCAATTGCACATGAGCGAGCTTCTTCCAATCAATAGGTTTTACTTCCGAAGATTCTAGCTTGTATAGTTTCAGCGCTCTTTGGCCAGCCGAGCCCAGAGCTCCGCCAAACGACCGTGAAGGTGGAAGAGGTTTGATCAGGACCTCTTGAGGGGAAGTTGAGGGGGGCGGGGCAGGTGTTCGTGGCTTGATAGCTTCTTGTAGACTAGAGATCGATCTTTGTTGAATTACGAAGCCGGAGAAGAAGAGCATCAATGTGAAGACGAATACTGCTGCGAGTTAGCGTACCTGATGTAGAACGAAGATTGAACCAATTTCTCACCAACACCAAACGATACAAATACAGAGACCTGCGCACTAGTGAGCAGCATATTTGCTGACTCTCATACAGGGAAATTGGAAAGATCTGAGGTTTTTTTGGAATTCGATTCATTTTGACAAACTGGCGCGTGCAAGAATGACGTCGCGTTGTATATCATTTGTCGCCATAGCAACGTTCTTATCGATAACACTTTTCTAGGCCATCTCTACGGAAAACATGGATTTCGGAATATTTAAGAGTTTAGTGGTCAGTGCATTCCCCTCGATTTTCCAGCAAACACCACTGAGCCGTGGTTTGCCTCAAGTTGACCGTGGTATCCTTCCCTCCTCTTTGCTCGCCATCGTCGCTGCAGTCTCGCCACCATCATGACCGCCCACCAAGCGGACGCCAGGCGCATGCTGGATGATCGCGGCTACAGGGGCACCCTCATACGCGGCCAGAACCCTGCTTTACTCTTCGAGAAAGCTGTCCGCGACCGCATTACGGAGTCCTACTACTGGAAAGAGCAGTGCTTCGGGCTCAATGCCGCCACGCTCTGCGATCGCGCCGTTGAGCTTACCTTCGTTGGCGGCACTTACGGCATTGGGCAAAAACCGACTCCATTCTTATGTCTTGCGTTCAAGATGTTGCAGCTGACACCGGAAAAAGATATTGTGCATGCATATTTGAACTGGGGAAGTGAGATATTCGATCACGGTACAGAGGACCAGGGAGATGGAGATGAGAATGCGATGGGTGAAATTGGAGGCAGTGGAGATGGAGAAATGAGGAGGCAAAAGAAAATTAGGGCGCAGTATAAGTATTTGAGAGCCCTCGCCGCGTTCTACATCCGGTTGACGTGGGAGCCGGTGGAGATTTTCAAGACGTTGGAGCCGCTACTGGAGGATCGGAGCAAACTGAGACAAAGGAGAAGGGATGGAGTGGATTTACTCACTATGGATGAATTCATCGACCGCTTGCTAACGAGAGATCGAGTTTGCGCAACAAGTTTGTGGAAGTTGCCGGATAGGGGTGTGCTACAGGACCTAGACCTGCTGGATGAGTATGTGAGTCCTTTGGGTGAAGAACTCGAAGAACTGGATCGAGACGATGAGGATGGAACTGAAGGCGTGGAAAGTGATGTGAAAATGCTACGTGGTGAGAGATCGACCAGCGATGAAGAACTTGCGAATAGGAATGGTCACGCGAATGGAAACTCCGAGTCAGACCGGTCCGACGATAATGACTGAAACCGGGAAGTTCAATTCTTAGCTGTTCTACTCACAGCAGTCCTGATTCCCTAACAGCCTGATGGATTTGTGATCGTCTTCTCATACTTTGCATCCATGGCTTCCTGGATCCTCGTTACTGTCAGGGACACCGTCCCTGCAAGCTTCTGAATCCATGCAAGTGAAAGTCTCCTTGTTCCAGAATTAAATCATTGCCGATATCTAAATTTGTATCAAGGCAATGATGACGATCAAGAAAATAGGCTTTTCTTTCGTCAGCGTGACGATGAATACCACAGTGGTCGCTAGGATCTGCGCTATCCTCTAGGCATGGACGCTGGTTCATCTTCGAACGCGCTTTGCAATCTCGCGAAGCTCAGAGGATGGCATGGAAAGACAGAAGAAGTCAAACAGCAAAGACCCGGAAAGAGATCAGTCTACGTGACAATCCGAGGACGAAAGACGTTGGAGGATGGTTAAGGTGATCAAAACGCCTTATTACAAATCCTGGCCAATTTTTGATTTATTAATATACCAAGCCCTCACACCAACACTTATAATGATTTAGCAAGCCATCAAAGAATGGCGTCATTATCTCTTGAGGTTTTATGGTCGCTCTCGATCAAATTTTGTACGCATAAGCTCATTCCGTAGGGTAGAGACATTTGATTCACTCCGTAGCGAGACTCTGCTCTCCTTGGGCGAAGAAACCCACTGAAATACTTGTCAGGTTTACCTCTGGCACATGAGAGGCGGGCTGATGAAAGCCAAGTTCGCCTGTCAACCGACGCGCGGCATTTCGGTGAGGGCTGTGTTCTTTAATCCCAGCGGCGCTTTCAGTCAAATGCACACAAGTATATCAATGAAAATGGGGTTTCTAGATACCTGCCCAGCCCAACTCATTGCCAGAAAATAAGTTCTAACGGCTCCGACGGCTGCGAGAAAGTCGCGAAAGGAAGTCAGTCATGTACGCGCTGGAGTGCTTGGACGACCTTCTCAAAGAGAACAAGCAATACTATTCGACAAAGAGGGAAGTCCCTTCGACAAGCCCGCCACGCATCGCACTGTCCAGTCAAAAGCCAAAAAGTTGGCAAGGATAAAATTGCTTCCAGCTATAATGGACCAGCGACCATATCATAGAACAGAAGAAAAGTTATCTAAAAACTTGCTTAGGATGACAAATATAAAGAATGTAAATCTTTGCAATAGCCTCAAATAACCTAGTAGGCCCGGGAATCATTAATGACTAGTTGAACTATCGTTCCCGAATGTAATGCCAGAGAGTGCTAAGGATAGACGGCATTAGGCAAAATTGACTAGTCGAAGATCTTCCAATTTGATGGGTATAACATTGGTAAAGCTTCCATACCTGCCGTTAAAAGATGGAATTGTCTCCAATTGTCATCTCCAGCGAGCCTGCGTAGAGGTCTAGGGCTACCAACTGTTTGTTCTAACAGATAAAGGTCTTCTCCGTTTGCCCTGTCTTCTTCTGACCGGGAGGTGATGTCATTATATTAGTCTCTTTCCATTGCAAAATTTATTGTCCCTATAATCTTTAGATGCAGATATATGGAAAGAAGACAAGAACCTTCGCAAGCTGCGTCCGACGTTTGCGGCAGGAGCACGAAATAAAATTTTTCTGGGGAGTGTGCGTAACGACAGTTGTAATCAACGACAGATAATTGATATCTTGGTATCTTAAAGCAGTTCACTTCAGTCTTAATATCCTACCAAGGACATATGCAAAAAACAAGATAAGAAGAAAAGCAAAGGCCAAAAGATTTAGTTCCGCCGCGAATCGAACGCGGAGCCTTCTCGGAACCTTCGCAAGCGATTGTTAACGAGAAATCATAACCGTTAGACCACGGAACTGGCTATTTGAAGGGCATAGTTAGGTTCTTTTTATCTTATATAATTGTCGCCAAAACTACCATCTTAGGGTTGAGATCTACATTATCTTTGGGACGAGATCTAAAATATTTGTTTCTTTTACAATCACATAAATTCAACTATAGAAATCAAAGTTTAATAGTACTATAAAAAATTCTCTATTATTTATTATCAATCTAAAAATAGATATAAGCGTAAACGAGAACCGAATTTACAAAGAATTATATTTTTAACAATTTTTTTAATCTTCTAGACTCAAAATTATCTACTTAAAGCTATTATTGAGCTTTTTCGATTTTATAAAGAATATTGTTCGCGTTATTTTTAGCCTTTAAAAACGAATTAATACAATCTTTGACAAATAATTCGCAAATCTTAATTAAACCAATATATATCTCTTTATCAATAATAGAAATCTAATATATTGCAATAGTAATAGCAATAGTAATAAAATCTTTGATTATATATTTTGTTTTTTGAAGTTTTTTAATTAATTTATCGCATTTAACGAGTATTATATCAATATTATAAATCGCATTTTTACTATAATAATCGAGATTAGAACTATTATTGGTGTTTTTGATTATTATTGCAAATAAAAAATCTAAAATCGGGATAAATTGAAGAAATCTAAAATATTTTACAAAAAAAAAAAAAAGTGTATCAAAAAACAAAAAAAATCCGAATTTAAAAAAATTGAGCTAGAAATAAAAAAAATAAAGCATAACGCAAAAAAAAATCCAATATAAAAAGAGGGTTCGATATAGAAAAAGAGTTCGATATAGAAAAAAAAATACTCGATACAAAACAAAAAAAGTCTAAAATAGATTTGAAAAAAAAAAGAGAAAAATAATCTAATAAATTTCTTACAAATATAGAAATAAATAAATTTGTGTGATATTAAAAGTGATATAAATATCTAAATTGAAATCTATTTTTATTATATAGATTTGACGTAGTATTTGATCTAATATCTATTTATCTCAAAATTTATTAATAAATCTATATTAATTAAGATAGATTTTTGTATTTTATATTTTTTTGAAATTTTGAATTACAATTAATAGATTTTCTATTGAAAAAAATAGAAAAATTTTTTAATTTTTAGATTATCTAATATTATTTACTATACAAAAACAAAATAAAATATTGAGAATTGTAATAAATTTGAAAATTTATTTTTAGAATTGAAAATAAATAATAATTTTCAATTTAAACTTTATTTGTCTTTACAATTTTTGTAGATCTATTCTAATTAAAATATTATTTATATATTTTCGATTGTTATCACAAATATTTAATTATATATTCTAGAATTTAAAAATTCAAAATAGTCTTAAAAATACAAGATCTTTTAATTAATATATTAGTCTATTAATTTTTAGTACAATTTATATAAATTAATCGTTTTGTAAAAAGACAAAAATCAATTTTAAATTTTTGTTAATAATTAAAAAAATACTAAACTATAATTACAAAATATTATAAATAATATATATTCTATCTCAAAAAAATATAAGCTATATCTTGCTCTATTATATTCACTAATATATAATAAATATAAAATTGTTAAATTATTGGCGCTCAAAATATTATATATTTTAATTTTTTTTTTCAAAATTTTGAGTTTATTTCTATTATTATAAATTTTATATCTTTATATCAAAAATTATTAGATTTTTTCGATATTTTTGCTATTTTTGTTTTTAGTTTTTATAATACTAAAATTATTTTGAAATTATAACTTAATTAACAAATTCTAAATAATATTAATATTTTCGAATTTTTTAATTTTATTTGACTATATTTGTATAAAAAGAATATTTTTATTATTGTGTGTCTCAATTTTGATTTTTTTTTGAATTGTTGTTATATTTTGCTTAATTTTTTTCAATTCAATAAAATTATATTGCTTTGAATATAGAATATTAGCAAATATTAATTTTTTTTTTATTTTGATATAAAAACAATCTTCTTAATAATTATAAATATATCTTCGATTGAAATATTCTATTTTTATAACTTTACAAGAGATTCGAAAAAACTACAAAATATTATTTTATTTATATTTGAAAATATAACAATTTATTTTGATTTTAGCTATCAATACAAATTTTATTTATATTTTGTTAATTGTTTTTTGAACTATATATTTCTATATATTTGTTTTATATAATATATACAATTGATTGATTATATAGTATTTATTTTTTTTTTTGTAAAGTTATAGATTATTTAATATACTCTCGAGAATTATAAAATCTAATCTCGAAAATAATATTAATTTAATATATTTAATTTGTTTATCGATTTTTTTCTAATATTAATTAATCTCAAATATATTAAATTAA